>JAYKXQ010000049.1:0-239837 GCA_035357415.1 Ophraella communa
CCAGTCGAAAATGCTGACAAATGAACAAATTGAAAGCTTCATGAAAGGACGCTCCAGATAAAGAATATCTATTATTTAAAGTGATAGCATTACTTGGAGTTGCTGGAGAGGTTGCCGAAGGGAAGAGATCTATAATTTAGAAGTTGGTGATGTGGGAGGATACGGGTTTTACTCAGCTAAGTATGTTAAGATTAACCAGACAAAAACGCATATTCGACGAGCTTTCACTGTGATTAACAGTGATGAGGTTCACTATTTGGATGTGTTTAGAAAATACATGAATTTACGGCAACACGTCTCCCTGAAAGCTCTTTTGGTGGGTTATAGACAAGAAAAATGTCTGTCCCAAAGAGCTGGTATACATACTGTTGGCGGAGCATCTAAGAAAATAGCTGTGTTCTTAAAACTAGACCAACCAGAAAAGTAGACAGGTCATTGCTTCAGTAGGACATCCTCAACGTTGTTGGTCAATGCTGGAGCTTACCTTAAAGTTCTAAACCAGCACGTTGGATGGAAGAGTTCTTCAGTTGCAGAAAAGTATATAGAAGAATCGATTGAAGGCAAAAACAAGATTGCAAGAATTTCCACACTCCGTTGAGTGTTAAAATGAAGTCTATTGTAATTAATAATAATTTATATTTGTGCTTTTATTTTTGGAAATATTTTTTTTTAAAACCTAAATATGTGAGTATTGTTGTTGGATACTTCTATGGTTATTATTTTATTATTTTTTTAATTGATGTTATATAACTAGTTTCACATATTAAATTATTATTACGTTTATTTATACACATTTTACATTTTTTTTTATTATTTATGTTTTATACGTTTTATATTTTTATTTTATTTTATTAATATTCATACTTTATTGTAGTTTGTAAAAAAAATGTGTCAGTGAATAAACATTATTTTTATTATAAAAGACTTAATTTAATCACTTACCCAGTATATATCTCTTTGCGGAAACCAATTGGAAATTTTAACATTAGTTGGTAAATTTTTTAATAGAGTCGTCTTCCCATTTCCACAATGGCACTTTTTGTTTCAAATTTCCAAAAGTCGAGAGTAGTATTTCTTTTTTGTCTTTGGGCAAGTCTACAGCTTTCACAGAAGAGCCAAAACTTACGTATACAACTCCTTCTTCAGCGTTATCCAGAAACTGTTGAAGATCTTCAGGTAGCTTCTTAGGTTTTTTAACATGAAAACCGCCAATGGGGATTATACTTGGCAATAAAGAGGTACGGGTTGCTGCAAACTCTCAAAGTGCGAATTCACCAACACCAGTGAAACATTATAATTCAATTCAAATATCGAAGGGGCGTTGGGAAAATATTGTTTAACTAACTCATTTTGACGGGGAAGCCAATGCCAGTGAGTGACAACAGCTTCGAACAAATACAATAGCGTATTATAAGTTCTTTGATAAAAATCCATACTTTTGGAAAACGTAGTATCCACTTGTGGCGTATATGACAACATTGTAGGATTGCCAACAACATAATTAAGTTTACTGTCTGCTGCTATGGAGGAAAATAACACTAGATGTGCTTTAAAATGGTGCGCTAAAACTTTAAAAGCTTCCGTGGAGAACTGCTCTACGATTACCACATCGAAAGTTTCATTCGAATTGATAAGTTCTTGTACATTTGGATGCGATAAGGTTTTTTCTAATCCTGCATAGACCAGTTCTTGAAATTTTAAAAAGAAAAAGAAATCATTGGTGCGTTCTTGCTCGAAGGGATTTACTTGTTTCATGATAGCTAAAAAACAGAGTTTTTTTAGGAATATAATTGTACAGGGTTGATCAGTTTAAGGGTACGCTTGAGCGGCCATATCTCGTAAGATGTTGGTCGTATATATTTGAGAGAAAAAAAATCATGATAAAAGTCGCCAAGAGAAATTGCTGTAAATTATTTTCGAGTTTGTCAAACGTCCGCTATGTAGGGCGTAACAACCAACATCAAGTAGAAAAATGGGATTTGCATAGAATTTTCTATAATGAAAGTATATCGATGATAATGACATTTTCATATTTACTGACTGCATTTCCCCATATTTTTTGTCTAAAACGTTTTGTTCTATCTATCAAAATAAAGCGGTGGGGGAAGTTCAATTTCTTTTATAAACAAACCAAGATTTCTCCCGTTTTTTTGACCGATTTTAGGCTCATATGAAAGAGCATAATTTGCACTATAAAACGCTTTTATTTGGTTTTCGAATTTTTTGACTTTTGCTACTTCGCCGCTAAATGGCATTAACTGAATTGATAGCAAATATTTCTTGAGTTTTTTTCAAAAACAAAAACAAATGTAATGGTATATTAATTTTTATATATTTGAAAAAGAGGATACATTTCTCTATAATTTAATGATATTGACCAAAAAATATAATTTTTATTACACTAAAAATGGCATCGCCACTGTTTTTATCAAATAAAAATCAGCTCGATTACTACTACTGTAGTAATCATCAATATGCTACGAACTATCGTAAAATTTAGTTATCTGCTATTGTTATAACAATAGGCATTGGTCATAGAATATTATTAGTATTAAGAATATTATTTATTATAAATAGAAATGTGTAAAAACTCAACGTTTTTTTGTATGTATTTTACGTTTTAGTATAATTTATTTTATTATTTTTATTTTTAACCCGTCTGTTTCACTATTAATAGAGATTTTTTATTATTTTTATATGTATTCTTTTTATTTTATACCAGTATTGGATTGGATTAATTTTCTTTGTTCTAAATATCCAAATAAATTTAACGCGTAAATTTTTCTTTTTTTAAGATTACATCTTCTAGTTAAAATTTGTTGCATCGCTTATGTATGTTCGAGGTTTCGAAGATTAGTATTCTGAGAATTAACTCCACCTTATTCTTCAAACGTACTATACTCTTGGAAAATATTGTTACTAATGATCATTTTCTAAGAATTTGTTTATTATATGGAAATATGCATATCAAAATCAAATACTGACAAAATATAAAATACGAGAACTATAATAAACTTGTAGGTTTCTAAAACTTGTATTAAATAAAAAATGAAAAAAAGATTATAATTTAAAAATAATTTTCTAGTTGATGTAGAAACATTACTAGTTTCCCCTTAACAGATTACAAAGATATAGTAGCATCATCTGTGATATCTGGAAAGAAATTTAACGTACTTTTTACCAAAGTACGACATTTATGCTCATTAAAAATCATTTCAATGTGAAGATTGTAGGATGAGAACTTAAAAATTACTTACCTTCGTATTTTTCAGCAAAACCTGTTAAAACAACACTCCTATAACTTCCTCTTTTGGTGGGGAATCGGATCCTCGTAAGGACTAATCATAGTGACATCATGTCCTGCTTCGGCTAGGTCCTCGTAAGAGGGAATTACCTAAACTATAATGGCTTTTGGCAGCCACTATAAAAATACCTAGAATTTTTGCCGAATGACATACTTGGTGCACAAAAAAATAGCTAATAAGACACTCAGACTAACCCCAATTGATACTTTCATTTTTAATTTGTGTATATGTTATCAAGAAAATTATTAAGTAAAAATATTAACTTAATACCTACTTGTTTGTTAATTTTAAAAGTGCTAACCGAAAAGATACAAAAGTTGATATAATATATTACAAAAAAGATAAGAGGTAACATGTTTCAGTATTAATTATGCATTTAGATTAACATAGCGAGTAAATGGCTTATATTTTTAAGTTCCTAGTGATTAGAAAAATACTAAACGTTAATATTTTTTATTGATTTTGGATCAGTTAGGATTTTTATACGGTTTATGTTACCTGTGGTATTTATGTGGGGTGTTCTTTTAAATCAAGAAATTCCAGGAGTCATCTTTTTTCAATTTACTTTTTTGATATATTTTACAAATGTTACAGATTGGATGCTTAAATTGATAAACAAATCAATATAATGGATTTTGCAACTAATTCGAATTGGTCTATAAAGAGTAAATCAAGATGTTTATTATATTCTAATATTTTTAATTGCCACGTTAGTGCCTCCGCCGTGAGCCAGAACCCCTGCATCCTATCTACTTGTGATTTATTTTAGAATTTTTGTATTTATTACTGTACAAAATATTATAAACACCCTCTGTTAACCCCAAAGCTTCTTTTATTTTCTGGGAGAATATTCCATACCTACATATTCAGATACATATATACAGGGTGTCCCGAAAAGAATGGTCATGCGAAGAATAATAAAAAACTCTTGTTTTAACTCATCTTCTAACTAGCATCTAGCCTAGCTAACTAGCATCGTCAGTTATTTAGCGAAACAGCTGTAATTGTAATTTTAAAACTAATTTCTTCAATTAAACTTGGAAGTTGAGTTAAAACAAGAGTTTTTTATTATTCTACGTAAGATGGACTTTTAAAATGAAAGGGTTAGTACAATAAATTTAGAATGGTCATAAATTATACCACAGATTCTGGGCTCAAAAATATGTTGATTGAACCCCACTTACCTCTATACAATAGTGCACTCAAAAAAAGTTACAGGACTCTAAAGTTAAACATTTAAATAATTTTTTTAACATTAATCTAAAACGGTTTAACGTTAATGTATGAAAATTTATAGGAAATACCCAATAAATTGGAAACAGTCGCATTACATTATTTTGATTTATTATGTATTCTCAACCCCCCTTCCAACGTCCTGGATATTCTCGAAATAAAAAAGCTCTAACGGCGGCGTTACCAAAATGTGGTGGCGCACCGTCTTGCATAAAATACATTTTTCGTCTAATTGCTTATGGGACATTTTCTAAGCAAATTGGTAGATCATTTTGTAAAATTGATAAATAATGTTCCCCATTTAATTTGTTTGGAAGAAACGCTGGCCCTATTAAATAATTATCGATTATTCCAGCCCAAACGTTTACTCTAAAATTAACCTGATGATGACGCACTTTTTTAACTTTGGGATTTACATCAGCCCAGATATGAGTGTTATGGTAATTAGTAACTCCATTTCTTGTGAAAGTAGATTCGTCAGTGAATAAAATATTATTTATAAAATTTATGTTGCGTCTATTTTCTTCTTAAAGCCAATCACAAAATCCCATTCGATTAGCATAGTCTTTGGAAAGTAATTCTTGAACTTCTTTGATATGGAAGAGGTGAAGTAACTGGTCCTTAACTGTTCTCCATACCTTCATACGAGGTACTCTTAATTCAGCTGCTATCTTTCTCATACTCGTGTCCCGGTGTTCGTCAACAATTTCTATTATATCATCTGCATTCGCAAGGTCTTTTGGACGACCACTATTACCGAGAACTGTTTTTTTAAAGTGCCTGTTTCTCTTAAATTTCGGTCAATAGTTAGGAAAATCCGCCTATCAGGTACATTTCTAGAAGGGAACTTAGCATAGCACCTTGCAGCCACCGCACCATTTTCTTCATATTCATCTATTTTCATAATGAAATCTTTACCTAATACTAAGTGCATATCAGCCATTTCTGAGAAACTGTTCATTACCTAGCCATATTTGGAGCTGGTAATAAACTCTGGAACTAACAATTCTGTTCTACTGCTCCAGTTGTTGGTGGCAATTTTTCCAATTTGAAATTTGATTTTATTGTGTTTTTCTTTTGGTTATACAGTGATGACATAATACATAATGAACATACATAATAATAATGAAAATTGTCAATAATTTGTTTATTTTCAATTTTTCTTCAGTTTTTTTCAATTAAACTACATATTTTTTATTTTATTTCTTCAAAAAGACAAAAAAAACGGAAAAAATTAGCCATCAGAGAACCTTTTTTGATAAAAAAATTGTTTCAAAATGGTGATTCAAAATTATCAATTTTTTTTAAATAAAATTTTATTATAACGGCTGAATATTTCATAATGAAAAAAATACAGTATTTTTAGAATAGCACAAAGTATATTTGATCAAACTTTCAGCCCAATCGAACCATTTTTGTAAAAGACAAAAATTAAAAACCAAAAAAACGGTTTTTTGGATTATTTTCGGAAATTTTTGAGGTTAGGGCAAAAATGATTGTTACATAAGTTGTAGATTTTTTTATTTCCAATAACTTTTTCATTTGACTTTTTTCAATAGGATGAATTATTTAGTCACAAATCTCAAAAAATCATTTCCACTCCTAAAACCCACTCCTCCTATACCCCCTATGCTGTAAGAAAATATTTATTTATTTGACCATTTTGAACTGCTATTTCTCCTGGACTATAACTGATTGGATTTTCATTTGGTTTTTTAAATAAAAATTGTTTATTTACAAGGAAGACAACCTGTACCACATTTTTGTTTTCGTGGGTCTTTATTTTCGTGATTATTTAGAGGTTCATTTTTATTTTCAAGTTTTTTGTACACAAAGCAATTAAAGCTTTGTATTTTTACAAATATATACAAGTTGTTGGCTAGGAGCTACGTGAGAGATATTGTGTCGGCTGTTTATTAATTCTTTTATTGAAGTGAATTTTTAACACTTTATGCCAGTGTTAGTCGAGGGCCCTCAGAAGCCAAGAAGACGTTTATCAAGGTAAGTGAACCTCTAAACGTCGTTAATTTGACTTTTTGCTGAGTTGTTACTTTTGCTATTTTTTTGGGAAATCCAAGTTTTAAACGGTCTTTAAAAGGTAAACCAGAACCAGTTCAAAATATCTAACATCAAGATCGTACATATACCTGCCTGGATATCAACGAATTTCGGTTTGTTCTGTACAAAGTTTAAATAAAACAACTTTTAGGCTTTATTTTTTTATTATAAACAAAAATATTCTGTTTTGTAGGACTAGCAAGTTACAGGATACTAACGAAAGATGTCGACATATAATAATAATATCGTAAAAAATAAGTATGATAATAACACCATAATAATAATAATTTTTGATTTAACTTTAAACAAATATCTGTAACCGAGGTTTTTTAATAAAAACTACATTTATTTCTTTTTGATTGAGTGTAATTTAAATAAAAATAAACTACGATCTTTTAACCTTTTCAGATTTTGACGAGCAACAAAGTAACTTGAAAAATTTACCGATCAAGTAGATAGATAGTAAAACTAGTGACCCCAAAAAGCTATAACATCTAAGAGGAAATACTGATACCAAGGTAAGTAACTTCCATATACCCTTAAATGATGAGCACCTTTTATGTCGAATGACGAATTCTACCCAGTAAACCGCCAGATCTAGAGGTTTCATGGGTCTATCTTTAATCAAAACTGATCTTCTCTTTACATTTTCAGTATACCTACAAAAATAAGAAAAATTATTCATTGTTTACTTCTATTAAAATACTATAGGGTGTTTCTTGGGTTCAATTAAAGCCATCAATTCATTTTATACCTACTTTGGATTATTTAATAATTCGTTGATAGTTGCACGGAAGTTCTCTTCGTTTAGTTCAGAATGTGGTAAATGTTTGCCGATGCCGAATGATTCTGCTTTTACAGCATTCATTATTTGATCAGCTAAAACAGGAATAGCCAATATGGGAACGCCTATGTGGACTGTCTCAGTTATACTTAAGAGACCTGCGTGAGTAACGAACAGTTTTAAATTAGGGTGAGCTGAAAATAAAAAAAAAAACAACTTATTAAGAACACTAAATAAACAATTCCACAATTTACTGAAAATATTGTTTTTTTTTGAGGTTTTGAGCCTTACACCTACAAGTGTGTGAAGTGAAAAAAAAAGTGCTATAGTTGGTGCAAAACAAAGTTTGATTCACGTCACTAATTTCATCTTAATTGCCAAGTATAGTTCCCAACTTTTAAATTAAATGTTCCATTCAATAAATCAATATAAAATACTTAAATTTGTTTACATAAAGTTGGTAGCCGTGATTGACAAGTCGCGTCGTTGCTGTTGTCACCGATTAGTATATTTACTTTTGTATTTGTCATTTTGTTTGTGGTTTCTGTGTTATTCTTTATTGTTGTTATTTTGAAATATAAAAAAACTGTTCTGTGGCAGCTGCACTCAACCTCAGTATGGCTACAGTTTCCAGTATTTCAAAAAATGTGAAAGACCATGGTATATTAATGTCGCCTCCAAAGAAATGTCGGTATGAAAAGAGAGTAACTAATACCGATGTATTAAATACAAGTGGAATTCGAAATGTAATCTACAATTTGTATGAAAAAAGTAAGCCTTTTTTCTCTCTGAACACAGCTATTTAAATTCTTTTTAATTGTAAGACCAAAAAAAATAATATTACTTTTTTGTTTTCAGTGTGTAACTTTAAATTCTTTACTTGCTGAATTAAAAGTAAGGCACTTATTTGAAGGTTCTCGAAGGTCTTTATCAAATTTGTTAAAGGAAATTGGTTTCAAATAGAAATAGAAAATAAAGACAAAGAACATAACATAAAATTCAATTAGAGTAAATGTTTTCACGGAGGACATTTTGACATTTTAATTTTCTTATTGTAAGTTTTTTTAATTAATAAATTTATCATTAACTTATACGAGGAGCGGTTATTACTTTATAATTTTCAAATCAAAATATTCCGAAAACGGTACATAATATCGAGTTTTACCAAGAGTACCTTTCTGCTGTAGAATTAAACGATGTTTATGCTCACTTGGAGTTTTGACTAATAATTCTACCCTAAAAAAAGTTATGTTGAATAATACGTTGTATGAATCGTGTAACTAGCGCTCTCTATGAGAGTTACTTATAAAAATAAAATCATGGGATATATCAGCTTCCAAAACATATTCGTATAAAATTTCATTGCAATGGTGCCAGTAGTTTCGGCAAAATCGTAAGAAATGTGTAATTTTTTATTTTCATCAACGCCCTTTATCTTGAAAACGGATGGCGTTAGAAAAAAATTTTACTAAGCAAACCCCAATTATTTTTCAGTTTTTTACCTATCCTAGAGACGGTGTTACCTTTTTTTGAAACACCCTGTATATGGCCGACCATTTAGCCAAGCAATATGGACACAAAGTGCTACGTTTACCCCCATATCATTGTATTTTCAATCCCATACAACTGATATGGGGTACATCAAAACAATATTATAACAGACACATTGACAGAGACGGAACTACTGAAACAGACTGTTTAAATATGTGGTCTGAAGCTCTTGAAACGATTACACCAGAAATTTGGAAAAAAAACTATCCATCATACTGAAGAGGAAATTTTTAAATGGTTTGATAGAGAGAGATTGTTGGATACACTAGAGATTGCACCTATAATTATAAATCCCAATGAAGAAACTGAAACTAGTAGTGATGAATCTAATTATAGCGAATAAAAGCAAATATTATTATACTCTTTATTTTATTAAACCAATATACCCAAAAGGAAAAAAAATATAAAAATTATGTTGGTACTTTGTTTGATGTCACTTCAAATAAGTTGTAAACTTATAAAAGTCCGGCAACACTGTCTATACGTGTCGACGTAAGATTATGATGACGTGTATCAAATTTTGTTTTGCACCGACTATATATATACATTCAAGAGTAAATTTATGATCGCGTGATTAAAACATGCTTATAAATTACTTATAATTAATTTGGTTATTCATAATGATAAAAAACAGCATCGTCAGATTTACATATTAAAGTTACATTTTGTTTTTATGAGAACTATCTAATGTTTACTTAATGTTTGTCCAAGTATTAAAGTTATAAATTATAACGATATTATAATCTAGAAAAAAAACTACATCATGCTGATCTTTTCAATAACTTAATCTATTTGTTGTACATTTATGTCTTAATAGATCTCAACTTGAAGAAAGTAAGAAATATAAGTTCATAAATATCTCTTCGGTCTAATGATAATTGTGGTATATTGCTAGTGGTTGGTAGGCCACTTTATCGTAGTTCAGAGTTAAAAGGGAAGAAGAATTGCCAGAGACTTCACTTTTCATAACTTTATTTAGTCTCACCCTGGCTTATGTTATTATCACTAATAATAATAAGCAATGTTTAAGAGCGCCTGCATATTCAGAACAGCGGGATATTTTCACAGAGGATGATTTTCTGCCTAGCAGTGTAACTGACAGACCATTAGACCATTCCTCGGATCCTTCTACGTCTACAAATGCTACTTCACCGACTCCATTAGATCCCATTGAAAACCAAAGCTTCGTTGAAACTAATAATGCTACTCCCCCTACTTCTGTAGAGTAGCCAACTGCTCTGATAATGGCTCCCTCGAGGCCTTTGGATATCCTACGTCAACTACGAAGAAATTCTTGAGCCCGCAGGAATTTGGTGGTTTTCCTAAAGCTTCTGATAGGAAAAAAATTCAGAAGAGGAAACGTGGAAGAAGCTTTATTCTGACGGACACTCCGGAAAATTTAGAATTGGAAGCGGAAAGCTAAGAAAAAAATCGTTGTAGAATCAAGCTCCTCAAGTGAAGCGGAGGAGGAAGAATTGGGAAGTTCAGCACCAGAATACGATGAAACTATGGATGCCCCTCTAACAGGATTTGAAGAATTGGATAGAAATATCGTGATCACCGATTATGTTCGTGGGAAGTTTCATGAAAAAAAGGCCACAAGATATTTTGTTACCTAAGGAGAAGGGACAAGTCAAACAAGTTTTTCAATCCAAATATTCCAGAAATTGCAAGTGTCCTTTCACAAGACGTTCTTATGATCCTTCCAAAGCCAACTTTATTTGGTAAAACTAAGAGACAGAACCACTGCGTTATCTTCGAGATTAATTTTGGACATTTAGATGTTCAATAATAGGTATGTCTCACTCTACCCCATGTCAAGTGGAACACCATGGGGTACATTGAGACAATTTGTATCACTATACTTGGAAGTGTGTATCTCATCAATTGATTTGTTTAATTTCAACTTTGGTTCTTTTTTTATTAAAGATATACTTACCGTCATTATGATGTTTTTATTTCGAATAAATTTAATAAGGGTTTACTAAAATAATCAAAATGCACTGTGGATCACTCTCCCCTACGTTATCTAATAATACAATTTGACTGGATTTTTTCTTATTCCTGAAAAAATTATTCTACCTATAGATAAATGTGAAACTTACCCAAAAGTTCTTGTTGTGGGAACCATTTTCCAATAATCAAATTATTCGGTTTTCCAGGAAGCTCATCTTCATCCCATTTCCAGATAACTGTTTGTTTTAAAGATCCAATGACTTTCAACATTGCTTCTTTAACTTCAGGTTTCAACATAGAGGGTTTCACATATGATCCCATACTAATGTAAATAACACCTAGATTTTAAAAATCAGTTTAAGATGATGTGATATCGCTTAGAATATACAAAAAAAGTACGTACCATTTTTGGCATTGTCTAACAATTTCTGCAGATCTGCTGGTAGTTTCTTTCCAGGGAAAATGTGGAAACCTCCAATGTCGATAATGGCAGGAACTCTAGGATTCGGAATACTAACACTTTCATGGGTATTCGACAACACCAAAGCAATATTGTTGTGCAGTTCCCGAAGATTGCCACATTGTGGAAAATATTTTTTGATTAGATTATTTTGTCCGGGGTAAAACCATAATTCCAAATTAAGTTTCTGTAAAAGTTCCATCACAGCATTGGAACTTCGCTCCCAAAATGACATTTTGTCACCGTAACTAACGAAGGGATTCGGGACATAAGATGGAGGTGCTGGATTACCGAGAACGCTGTTTATCCAAGTTGGAGGATTAAGGGGCTTAACAGGATGACAGGTGCGTTAAAATGACAACCAAACGCTATCAGTGAATCTGTCATTAAAAGATTCTGCTATAACTACGTCAAATTTTTCGTTGGATTTCAACAGTTTTTGTACATCTTCATCTTCGAATACGTTGCGCGTACATGCATCGCCGAAAACGTTCATAAAGGGTATATTTAATAACGGATTGGCTTCTGTGAACTCAAAGAAATTGATATCCGTGGCAGGTTCACCTGAAACAAAGAAAAAGTGTAGTCAGTATTTACTTGTATTCAATTTAAAGTAAAATACGGCTACAATATTCATTTTTGGATTGTTAGTGGATTTCAAAAAAAAAACAGTATAAAAACCGGGATCTTCAACTGATAAGGTTAAAAATTTTATCAATTGTTTATTTCAGTAAAATAAATAAATTCACCAAATTTTATTAAAATAAAATCATTTAAACTGGATTTTTGTGTTTTTATGTCACTATATTTTCTGGCAAAGGTGACTAGAGATTGTTACTAAAGTTCTATACTACGAGAAAAATATTTATTGTGTCAAACATGCATCTCTTTTGGTGTTAGTATTGGTACCAAGGTTTTAGTACTGATAATATGTGGAGACTACTTCAAGACTAGACAAAAAAATTCCAGCTAGCAGCTTAGTAATTTTTTGTGAAAAGGTCAAGTTGTTATGGACTGCTATATTTCATTTGGCTGCACTTTAATATATGGGAACCGAGGTGCAGGGGAGTGTGGCATATAGTTTTATAGAGTTTGATGAAAGGATCACAAATATGTAGGTTTCAGATGGCCGTCGTAAGAAATTCAAAAGTTATGAGGGTTTGAAATGAAACAATAAACTAAGCAAACAAGACCTAACTCAGACCTAAACCTAACTTAAACTAGCCATAAGATAGCCTGACCCTAACCTAACCTTGTAACAGTACCTGTTAACATTTTAAGCACCTGGTGTCCTAAACATTAAATTAAATTAGTACCGCAAGCTCCATCTTTCCGAAAGAGTTCTTAATAATAAAATAATGAATACGGTTTCTATAATTATAATTGGAAGTTCAAAGTAGCTACGCTACGAGGTGTACTAATGAGTTGCCATTATCGGGTTCAAGAGATTTTAATAATTATTCCCAGTCTCATTTCTTGTATTGGTTTACTGTGATATACAGTATTTACTGTGATATATAGTATTTTATAATTCCTTTTTGTTAAAATATTTATAAAACATCGAAAGTTATATTAAATTTTATTATATCAGATGAGAATTTCAACATATTTCATTATTATTCAAAGAATCTTTTTATGGTAATTAAAAGTGTTAATGATAATTTTTTATAAAAAGGCTAGTAAAAGTACATTTCTGGAATTTTGATTAGCGTGTAAGGTTGTTACAAAGTAAATTTAATGTAAGAATGTATCTTTTGTAATCTATTAAAATACGTTAGCATCTAACTGTAGATTTCGGACTATCCTGATTTGTACTTTTTGTGCCAGAAAAAGTAAATATAACACGTGTTTGACACTGGTAATTTTCAGAAAGTTGGAATATAATACAGTAAACTCGAAGCATCTTATAAACTCGAAACATCTTGTAAACTAGAAGCATTTCTTTAATTTGAAGATTCTGTAAACTTGAACAGCTTGTAAACTTTAAGCTCTCGTATGCACGAACTGGATCATCACTACAACTTGGGCAGATCATCCCTCCACTCGTGATCTTCCATAGTCATTTGGAACCACCTAGACAGTGCCGTAGCGACCCCAAGGTGCGGCGAAGGATCGTCCACTATTGTTAACAGATAAGTTATTGTGGTATATCAAGTTTACTGTTCCCATATTTTTTTCTCTTTTATCTCCGTTTATATCTATCTATATCGTCAACTGTATTAGAATAAGTAGTTGTAAAGAACTGTTTGCGTATTATTTTTTTGTAACGTATTCTCAACTTCATTCATTTTAGCACCAAGGAAATCTATTTATCTTTTATCTGTTGATACATTTTCATTTTTTTACTTCATAGACAGTTTTTTCTGACATCTTTCTATCATCTTATGATACTTATTTAAATAACTCAGCTTAAAACAACTTTCTTCAGTAGTATCATAAAAAATAAAAAGATTTCAGTGGCGCCCTTATAATTTCTTAAAGAAACAAATATTGTACTATAGTCAGAGCTAATGAACTTACTCACCCCTAGCCGAGGTATTTAACTATCATAATTTTTGTGGTGATAAACATTTATAAATTTTGTTAATTATTGAAATATCTTTTACAACTAATTAAAGACGAAATTAAGATTAATGGTTGTTTTATTGTAAATTACATTTTTTCTTTTGGTATATTGTTATTTTTTCAAAAAAGTTAAATAAATATTTTTATAAAATATTAAATCATATCACAAATTGACGCCCAACGTCGTAATATAGTTACAAATTGGCGCCCAACGTCCTAATATTATTACAACCTAACCTAACCCGACTAATGGTGGATGTATGCAGGAGTTTTTCAATTGTTAGTGGATTTCAAAAAAAGCAGTATAAAAACCAGAAACTTCAACTGATATGGCTGAAAATTTTATCAATTGTTTATTTCAGTATTATTTGTTTATTTCGGATTTTTATGTCACTTAGTATTTGAAAACTATACTTTGCAATATGTAATATCCTATTGGTTTTTAATGTATCAAATACTTCCTCATGCTTGGACCACTCACAAAATTCTACATTAGATTTCAATGATTCACACAATGGGTGCATTAATAGGTAACACTGCCTTGTTTAATTAAATTATTATTCTTATTTATTTGTTATATTTTTATTAAGTAGATAATTTGTTGATAAACTACAAAAGTAATGATTGAAATATGGGCCTAGTCCCAAAGTTCACAAAATAAAACAAATATTATCTTATACATCAAATAATTTACTGTAGCTTATCTTCTTTAAATATTTTCGAGTTTTATTGGGTAATTTTTTGGATGTATTTAGTTCTTCAAATATTTAATAAAAAAAAAAACATTAAAATTTGTTTGATTGGGAATCTTATCATTGAACTAGCTGTAAC
The DNA here is from genome assembly GCA_035357415.1 of Ophraella communa. Taxonomy (NCBI): domain Eukaryota; kingdom Metazoa; phylum Arthropoda; class Insecta; order Coleoptera; family Chrysomelidae; genus Ophraella; species Ophraella communa. The sequence goes on from JAYKXQ010000049.1 coordinate 14,744, forward strand.
TTTAGACCAAAAGTCAATTTTTCAAAGGCATTATATAAAATTCCGCACTAGTCAGCTTTTAATTGAAAGCAATTTTTTGATTATTGTGTTTTGAATCATATATATGCCAAAATAACATGTGTAAGCTCTGTTATTTTTGTCAGTTCGTGTTCGCAAGTTTAAAAATAAACAATTTTTTTATAATTCCCTACAAAACCAAAAACATCCTTGAACAATAAACAAAAATAGTTTTCTGGAAGTCCCTATTGATGTAACTCGAAATGTAGAGTACGAGGTCTGGCTATTAAATAACGAGACAGCTTATGAAAAAAGTTATAACTATAATCTTCTTTGTTTTTATTTCGTTAGAATACGAGTTTATTTTTGTTTGTTGAATGTATTTTTAAAGAATAAAGCTTAAAACTAATTTATAAAAATATTTATTTTCTTTTACATTTGGGATAAGTAAAAATACACAGATATACCTTGTTTTATCAGATAGGTCAAATTTAATTATTTAAAAAATATCAATTACTATTGTAGTAAAATTTTATCTACTTAGTGATTTCTAATTATAAGTAACTGGTATAAAAACGATTCGTCACTTGGCAGCATTAAAAATTTAAATATTTGACTTGCAGGTCATACATTTTTCGACACTGTGGCGTCTATATAGGTATATATACAGGGTGTACCAACCTTACGACCAAAGTTCGGTAAATGGGTTGTTTTAGAAGATATCAAAAAATAAAAATAGAAGATGTCTTTAGGGTTCATTTTTGAAATTATCTTGAACTATACAGAGTGTTGTATAACTCCGTTAAAAACCAAACATATGATTTTTAAATGGGATTCCCTGTATTCTTTTTTATACCCAATATATTTAGTTTTGTTTTCTTTTCTTTTAACAACTTTGTTTACAAGTTTTAAAAAAATTTTTGGCAATATAGTTTTTTTATATTCAACGTAAAATTAAAATATAAAAAAGGAATAATATTGTTAACTTCTCATATAATCATACTAAAAGAATTTTTAGGGAATAAATCCAACAAATCATTATATTAACAATTATTTATTAAATACGTATAAATATTAATATTCTTAAAATATTTAAATTTAAAAACGTATTTTATATTTATTAAAAATAAAACATGATTTTAACATTTTTTCTACAAAACTAGTTTTTAAAAAGCAGACGTGCAGGCGAAATTAACCAAGGTTATAGATTTTTACTTAAAAAAATCCATAAATGAATAAATTATCTGCCTTAATTAGAATATTATGTAAATAGCGAAACACTGGTATTTTAACTGTTCCATAGACTAAATAATTTTTTATATTTTTCACTTATAAAAATCTTCATTAACGAATATTTTTAAATGTTGTAATACGATACTTTGTGTTAATTTTTGTAATCTTAAATTAAAAAAAAAAATAATTTTATTGAGTTTGATAACACCGATAACATTAGGTACTAGAATTAAAAAGAAAAATGTAATTATCAAAAAAGAATTATACGGAAATTTTGATAACAAAGATAAAACAGTTAAACAAAAGGCTACAGGAAATTGCTTTCTTTCCCGAATATGATTTGGATTATCGATACCAGTTAAACACAATCTAAAAACTAAAAATTACATTGAAAAGTTTATTCGACACTATACACATGCAACATATAATTTTTACTACAAATTATTATTATTATTGTAAGGCGGAGTAAATTCTCAGAACAAAAACTAATTTGTTATGCCAATATTATTAGTATTAAGAATATTACTAATTATTAATAAGAATGTGTAAAAACTCAGCGTTTTTGTGTATGTATTTTACGTTTTAGTATAATTTATTTTATTTTATTATTTTATATTAACTGTTTGTTTCCACAATTAATAGAATTTTTATTCTTTTTATATGTATCTTTTTATTGTATACCAGTAATGAATTATTAATTTCTTTGTACTAAATATCCAAATAAATTTAACGTAAATTTTTCTTTTAAGATTACATTTTAGTTAAAATTTGTGCACGCTCTATGTATTTCGAGGTTTCGAAGATTAGTATTCTGAGAATTAACTCCACCTTATTCTTCAAACGTACTATAAGCTCTTTTATAGAGCTTTTTGAAAACTCACTGTTTAACTTTTTAATTTTTTAACTCTTTTTGTGCAATGCCAATCTGCTGAAAGACTAAAGGAAATAGGGCAGACGAGACTTATAAATTTGGTCGTAAGGTCCTTAGACTTAAAAGTGGCAAAATTACAATGGCTACTACCAGCAGCTCTTCAAAACTTGAGACTATCGAAATCAATTTTTCTAACCAAAATGTTTTGATCTATTTTTCCTAGTAAAGTACTTTCTAGATTCAAATGGGGCGACCGGAGGTCGAAACTCATTTTCATTAATTTTATATTATAAACCAATAAACAATTTAAAGAGAATCTAATAGTGATTAAACTACAACTAAATAGTTACTTGTCTTAATTGATGGGTAAACTGGTTTGCCTTTATTTACTTTGATAACTCACTTGCACATGGTGCACCACCACACTATTCACTTGTGACTAGAAATTCTTTAACAGAAACATTTAGAGATAGGTGGATTGGGAGAGCTGGACCAATTGAGTGGCCTGCTCATCCACCAGACTTGACGATTCCAGACTTTTTTATATGGTCTTTTATCAAAGATATAATCGTATTTTAGAGACTCTAAAACAAATAAGATGTAACATTGTCCGGAGCATTCCAAGAAATTGCCTCAGAAATGTTGCGAAACTTTATTCAGGTTACAAAACTGTATACATCAAAAATGGACAACACTTAGAACGTCTTGAGGATTTTTATTAAATTAGATAATTTATAAATTTAATTTTTAATAAAATTTGATACATATCCTTCAAGTTTGTGTTGTTATTTTCTTTTGTAAGTTTTTGTGTAGACATCTCTATCTAATAAACAATTATCATTAAAATCCAATTAACTTACTTATTTTTCATCTAAACTTTAACAAATAATACATTTTTTTAAAGGGAAAGGGTTCGTCTTTCAGTTAGAATAAAAAATTAAACACCCTATATAAGATTTTTCTAATTAAATATGTATACTGAAAAAAACTTTATATAAAAAGAAATTGTTGCTCAAAAAACGGCACCTCTCTATGGTTTTTAAGTTCCGATAATATTTGCAGTTTAAATGGGTCAGAAACTTCTGAGACACCCGGTATTATATCCACATGCTCTTGACTGGTTTTTCTTTTTATTAGTCTTTTTTTATTTGAACTAAGCGCAATTAAATCAAAATTATTACATACCAATTATTTAATTTAAAATCAAGACTACAAATTAAACATTTCAAAGGTCAAAGGTAAACAATTATATCAATTAAACAAAGGATTTCAATGCCGTTAGATAAACACCTACATGAACATTTTAAATATAGTTTTGCGTAATAATTTTTAATTTACCCATATAATTTGGTATTTTATGTTTTAAGTATATTTGCCAGACAATTCTCACGTAAACGCTACCTTTGCAAAAAAAATTTAAATTCTGGATGTGAATTAAAACAGTCCAAACAAAAGTATCTTTATTCTTCAATGATCTGTGAATCTGTTAAATAATAGACGTCAAATTTTTACTCTTCGAGTTTTTTGCCGACATTAATAACAGCATTTACAAAAATGAAACAAACAGAAACAGAACGAATCGAGATTTTAATCATGATTGGTTATGGAGATAAAGTCAAGACTCAAGCAGAAGTTCGTAATTTATTTAATGCTAAATACCCCAATCGCGATCCAATTACTCAATCAACAGTAAGCAAAATTGAAAAAAATTTAGAGGAACGGGTCATGTTAAAGATCTTCCCAGAAGTGGTAGACATCAATATCCGAAGCCAAAAAAAGGACGTTGTACTGGCGTTTCAAAAAATCCTCATACCGGTTCTAGGCAGGTCGCACTGCTAAAAAAGGAGAAGTAGCATCCATACAAAGTACATCTGGTCCAGGAGCTATTAGAAGATGACTTTGATAGAAGAATCGAATTCTGCGAAATCGTTATGGAACAATGCAACAGAGGTCCGGGTTTCATACAAAAGGTAATTTTTTCAAATGAAGCGTCTTTTATTCTAAACGGTCACGAAAATCGCCAGATATGACGATATTGGGCAAGTGAAAATCCACATTGGTTGGAAGTGTATAGGACACAATATCCTGAGAAGGTGAATGTTTGGGCCGGCATTATAAACAATCAAATTGTAGGGCCATATTTTTTTAAAGAAAACCTAACTGCTGCTAGTTATCTGAAATTTCTCAAAATTATCTGTTGCCACAGCTGAATCAGCTATTTCGAAGTAGAAATGATTTATGGTACCAACATGATGGGGCTCCCCCCACACTATGGCGTTGAGGTACGAAATTACCTTAATAACGTTTTACCAGGAAGGTGGGTAGATAGAAGGGGCCGTATCGAATGGCCACCAAGGTCTCCAGATTTGACTCCGTTAGACTTTTTTGTGGGGATATTTAAAGAGCAGAGCATATCAAAATCGACCGAATAATGTAGAAGAGTTGAAGGAGCGAATCCGAACGAAAATTGCATAAATAACACCTGAAATCCTCGAAAACGTTAGGAAAGAATTTACTGCTCGCCTTTCTCATTGTATCATTGCTGAAGGTCGAAAATTTGAACATTTGTTGTAATTTAAGTGTATTTAAGTAAACATTTATTCTAAGTTAATTGTATTAATAAACCAACAGTTTTGGTTAACCCTGTAGAAATAAATATTTAAATGATTACATTGTTGCAAAGGCGGTAAGGAGACCTTTCAAATAAGCTGTCACGTGACCTCGGTTTGTATTTAAAAAATCGTCGATGACGTCATTACGCCATCACTAATGACGTAATGTCCAACACATCTATAGCAGTTGATGGCCATTCAAAAATTAAAATTGACGTGTTTTAAGATTTTTTTAAAAGTCGTCTGTTTCTGAAATAATGAATTTTTTCCATATATTTGCATCATACTGTATACATTACCAAATATAGATAGCCACATTATACATTAGGTACTCATGCCATAACTATTACATATCGTATTACTTATATGGACTTGCACTTGTGACACAATATACTAATTATTTAATACTTGCGTTATTAAAATTATTTTTTATTATTTTATTTTTATTTAATCAATATTTTTTGCCGCCGACCACTACTGGTTTTGTAGGATTTTTAAGACGACAAATTAGAACTTCATGATTTTCATAATCTTTCTGTCTTAAAAGAAGACACGATAAACGTAGAAAACATTTTATTTTCTTGAAATGGTAAATATTTATAATATTTTTACTGGACTAAATAGAATTACTTGTGTGTTTTATGATATTTAACATTGACATTGAACTGAATTATGTTTAAATTGAACAGAATCTTTTAGCTTTACATTAACATTAACAATTACTTGTCAATTAGTCAATAAAGGAAGAAAACTATAAATCTTTAACTAAATAGGTACCTATTCATTATACGAGTATAATGGAAAACAATTTAAAGTACATAGAATATTAATCATCTAAAATTTTTATTTACATGTTATCCATGATATGTATTATAATATGTTTACTTATATAATATGACTAGTTTATATGAATCACATGTCAATAATCAATTATATAATTACTGTTTATTTATAATGGTGATATATGCATTTTAAATTAATTGGAAAAGGTTGTTATTATAAAATAAAATGTTTTTATTATAAAACCTCAGTTACTACACCAGGAATGGTTCTAATATAGTGGTTTTGTTAAAAATAATGTATAAAATGTAAACCACGAGCGAAAAAGAAAATAATATTAAAACACAACTTTACTATTCTACGATTTATTTGAGAGTATCTTCGTAACAACGTAAAATATTTCTTTACCACCCAGAAACAATGCCATAAAACCTTTCTGTTGGCCATCCGTAATCTGTACAGATAACAAGGGCTCCGTGAATTTTGGTTATTTTCCTACGTTCGTATACAGGGTGGTGCGTTATAAAAAGTAAAAAGAAATACATTTTACCACCTTCATCCAATTGTATAGTAGCAGTAGCAGTTCTGCGTTAAACAACGAAAAAACCGAATTCAAAAAATTCAATAGGTAACCAGAAATGTAATCAAAGTTGTACTAAGTAATTCAAAACCGATTTATGGGCCATTAGACTAAATTTTTGGCAGTGAAACTGTTTCAATAACAGCAGCAGAAAATAAGAACCTCTTCATGGCAATAATAAGCTCTTTGTAGCAATACTGAACCCCTTTGATGGCATGAATGAGCTCCTGATAACAAAAGAAAGGTCTGTGATAACAACAAATGTCTCTAATGCAAAAACTAAGCCAGTAATGGCTCCTTAAAAGCCTGCTTTGTTTGCAATAAAATGGATGGAAATATAATTGCTAATAAAGTTTTTATGTTTTATTTATTTGTTTACTAATAGAAAGTTTAATTAGGCAATATTCAAATTAAAGCAGCCAATGAAGGCAGAAAATAACTTGAAACTAAAAAATAATTTCACCAACAAAAAGATGCTAATGCTAGAGATGACTTAGGAAATTGCACTGTATTGGCAAAAAGTTATTCACTTTACTTTGATAGACTTTACCTAAGCCTTTATTCTAGATTTTATAAAGTATTTAAATATAAAGAATACTTAATATACACATCCTGTAAGTTCCAGCTAAAATTTTAAAAAAGCGGTTTATTAAAAAATATGTGATTTACGCAATATTATAGTATATTATTACACGAGCGATTATGTATTCACCCTCGTGAATAATGGCCTACATAATCGCTCATGTAATAATATACTATTTTCTACACCTATGGAATAATATGTTTATTATTTACGGTTTTTTCCTTAAATAATAGTAGTAGTTTACCATTATTATACTTTGATATGTTATATAAAGGACATAACCGGAAAAATTATTAATAAACTTACCAACTGCACCTAAGTTACAATCCGATACGGTGACATACCTAAAGGTACCGTTCCCTTCTGGAGGTTTTTCTGTAAACTTCGTTATCATTGTAATGTCATGACCTGCCTGCCTTAATCCCGCAGCTAAGGATCTACCGAGTATATAGTGACTTCTTGACGGTAATGAAAATACCAACAAAACTTTCGAACCTTCCGATACTTTCAATGAAATTAAACTTAGAATAAAAATTAAAAACACTTTCGATAAAATCAAGTTCCCCATTTTAATAAGGCACTTTTCTTAGTTAGTTACGACGCACCAGTAACTTAACTGTGAATTTAAATTCGATCCCGTACAACGAATAGACAGATAGTGCTCAACTAGTTTCCAGCGTACTACCTGACCTGATAAAAATAAATGCGTTGCTACAAAGCGCAGTTCATATTTTCTGTGAAAGTATTTAAACCGTTGAGCGAGAAATATAACAAGAGACGTGACCTCGTAATAAGCGATGTTGTGCTGCAAAGTGATGTTGGCGGGGAGATGTCGCCACCTGTTATTTTTCTCTAAGAATTAGTAGTTTTTTCGTGTCTTATATTATATTTATTATCTATGTTGTTAGTTAGGCGCAACTAATATTTTTCCCTAAATATGTTGTTTATTAATAAATGAAAATGTCGAAGACTGCTTATCTATGTGATTAAAAGAGAAAACAATAGACTCTTTATTTTTCCTTTAAAATATGATCCTTGTAAGGAAGTTTCGGTTTCGATCGCAAAACTAGTTTCGGTCGGACATTACAACAAAGTACAAATAATATTTAATAAAAAATATACACAAGTATTTTCATCTGTTTATAGTATCAAGTTCAAATGTATTTGTATGTCAAAGATTTACGAAGCAAGAAAATCGACAAGCTCTAAAAATATTCAAATTTATAATAAAAATACTAATTTGAAACCACTATCGCCATCTACTCTACATTCTTGTAATTTAAAAATAACCAGATTTTTTACTAAATTCAGGCAGTCTTACCAAATTAGAAACGCCCCTCTTAAGTTTTGTATTCTTTGGTTATTCACAGAACCATTCATGGAACATTAGTCATGTAACGATATTTCTGTTCTGTGGTAGAGCGATCATAACCTGTCGAGAGAGGTTATGTTTTTGTTTTGTTTTTCTACATGCTATTAAAATAATGTTAAGATTTTCATTTATTAGATGCTTTAAAAATTCTCTTCTTATTGATAATACTTTGATAAAAAATAATGTTCATAGTAGTGCTGTTCGAAATGTCGATACCACAGTTTTTAGTAAAAAATTGGATAAATCTGATGTAACTGAAAATCAACCAATTAATTCACACGAACAATTTTTAGTTAGATTAAAAGCGGATGCAGATAGATTTGGAACCTTCGAAGAAGAAGAACGGCTTACCAAACAAGATATTCAAGAAGAGTCACATTTTACACAACAACCATTACCTTCACAATGGAAGAACACAAAAAAATATGCAGATATGATAAAAGAGTTAATCAGAAAAAGAAAAATTAAAGAAGCTATTGATGTTATTGAAGTTAAGATGTTAAAAGAGGATAAAGTCAAACCAGAAAATTACATTTATAACTTAATATTAGGTATGTATTATTTCAATGTTTCCAATAGATTTTAAAGTATATATATTTTCTTAGGTGCATGTGGAAGAGTTGGGTACACAAAAAAAGCTTTTATGCTGTATAATGACATGAAAAAACGTGGACTTAAGATTATGGGAGGTACTTATACAGCTCTTTTTAATGCTTGTGCCAATAGTCCTTGGCCAACAACAGATGGACTAGCTAGAGCTACAAAATTACGGGATATTATGATTGAAAAAGGTTACCAGCCTAATGATACCAACTACAATGCAATGATTAAAGCTTTTGGTAGATGTGGGGATCAGATCATGGCTTTTTCCTTAGTAGACGAGATGATTGCAAAAAGTAACAAACTATATAATAAATATTAAGAGGAAAATACTAACTGCTTGTATTTTATAGAAATTTCAGTAAAAGATGATACAATTAATTTTCTATTGCAAGCATGTATAACAGATAAAGAAGCAGGATTTAGACATGCTTTACTGACTTGGAGAAAGCTTGTAAATAAAAAGATCAAACCTAGTGTATATACCTACAATTTGTTATTAAGGTGTGTTAGAGATTGTGGTTTAGGGAATACTAAAATTACTAAAAATGTTATTGATACTATATGTAATCAAAAATTGATAGAAACTTCCAATATTCCATCTAAAGGTAAGCATTCATAATTTTCTTTTCTTTGCACAAGTTAAATTACAACTGATATAATTAAATTATTTCAGATGATCCTTCAAAAATTAATATACTTCCTGATACTGAAAAAAATTTAGATATTTCCAATTCTAGACCGAATCTTCTCGCCGAAATTCCCCATTTAGGAAATATAATTAGTTTATCAGAAGTTAAACTTCCCGAGCATCGTTTGTTACTTTTGGGGGGATTTAAAGGATTTTTAGAGGATATGAAACGACATGAATGTAAATCGGATATAAAAACGTTTACCCAATTATTAGATTGTATTCCTAGTACTCTAGCTGCAGAACAAGAATTGTTAACTGTTATGAAGAAACAAGGCATCAAGCCAGACATTGATTTTTATAATATGTTGATAAAAAAAAGGAGTATGCGGTTTGATTACGATAATGCAAAGGTGAGTTTTTAAAATATTAATGTTAAAAATATTAGATATTTGTATAATCTATTTCAGAAAGTATTAGAATTATTCTATAAAGCGAGGTATAGACCGAATTTAATTACTTATGGAGTTTTAGCCTTGGGTTGTAGAAATAAGGGAGAATGCATGGAACTTGTGGAAACCATGAAACAAGGAAGTTATACGTAAGTAAATAGTTATTGAAATTTGAACGTTTTTTTTTGTTAATAAATTTACTGGTTGTATTAGATTGAATGCTGAAATATTGGGAGCTATGGTAGGTCAAGCATGCCATCAATTGGACTTTAATTACGTAGAATATGTTATGGAATTGTGTTTAACTGAAAATATTCGACCCAATAAAAAATTTATAGAACATTTGGAAATATTTAAAAAACGTGTAAGAAAAATAAGTCATGATGAGGTAAGTTACTTTACTTGTGTTCTAATTAACAGCAAAGATTACCGTACTAAGTCAATTTCTGCTTTAATAATTTTATTTAGCAACTCTGATAATTTATGAAAAGTCTGTTTGTTTATTCTAAATAGCCGTTTAAAATAAACTTTGTCGAGTTCTTTAAATAAATTGTTACGAATTTTCACATTCCTAGCACGCGCAGTTTCTTCATCTTTGCTATCAGAATTTAATGATGATCTCAATAAGTTATTAAAATGAATTATATCTAGTTTTTTCATTTCTTTTAATTGTTAATTAGTTCTTGACATTTTTTTCGGGCTGAAATGGGAAACTCATGTTTCCAACATTGTTGGACTCCCCCTCAAGAGGATGCCTACCAACTAAACCCACCTCAAAACATTATCTCCGCCATGTTCTCCCAACTTCTCTGCAGTTCCTGGCCATATGTTCCTTTCTCTTATACAAACAACATCTACCCTTCTCCTTGACTCCTTTCACTTTACACACCACAACCTTTTGTCCTTTAGCACCACACCCATTCCTCCATAAATGTTACTCTATTCCATCCCAATTTCATCTGCCTTTTTCCCAGTAAAACTTCCACCTTTTCCCATTCTGCAGTCACCATCTTCATCCCATTCCTCTCCCTTACTACCTTAATCACCTTAGTACCATTCCCAGTTAATTCCTCTATTCTTTTCCTTATCTCCTCATCCTCCATCTACAGGTGTATCCCTATCACCTTAATGGTTTTTGTTCCTCTTCCTGCCTCCACCGCCCGTGCTCCTGTAACCCTTTCCACCTCGTCCGTCATTCCCCTCACCTCCCTTCTTTGCTTCAATTATCAACTCCTTGCTCCTTGATATTCTAAGTCTATCGACCCACTCCCCTTCTTCTCTCCTTATTCAGATCCTCAATATCCTTCAGGATAACCGCCTCATTCCTTCCTTCCGTTGTCCCTTCCTTTTCTGTATATATTGTCACCCGCGTCCCTCTCTTTTTTATCCATGCCAGCATCTTCCTTTATAATTAATTTTTGACGTGAGTCTTCTTTCCGTACAATAGTACATAAAATTGGCTTTTAATGGAAAAAAGACAATCCACGTAGAGGCCTAATGGAACTTCCTCATACTGTATGTAAGCGAATACAGTTTAAGGACTTTTATCAATCCATTTATGTTTAAAATAAATACTTTTGCATTTCCAGTATTTTTTATTAACATTGTTTATAAAACCTGCTAGGCTAGATAGTATTTATTCATTGGACATGGTCGAATTTGTTTTAAAGTATTTTTTATTTTTAATTTCAACTGGATTAAAAATAAACCAAATAATTGAGGCTTTTGAAATGACACAAGACAACTGATTGAACTGATCCAAATATGTCATCATCACTGACACCGCATCAATCGAATCTCAGAACTGTATTTCTGTTCTATGGTATAATTATGAGTTCTATGATTATTAAACTTGATAAATCCCAATTTTTCTTATTAGTTTTGATATATGGCAACATCACAGTTATGACTTGCAACGCTTTTTGTTTTAATTTTACAATGGCTATGTTCCGTTTCCAAAGTTGGTGAACCGAGCGGTTCACAAATATGGCGGACTGGTAAATTAGTGGTTGACAGATATGCCGATTTATATACGAAACGCAAATCAATCGTCACTTGTCAAAAACAACATTTTGAAAAATATAGATTGGGTATAATAATATTAATTTATACTCGTATCCCTTTCAATAATTATTATTCAATCCTTGGTAATCAAACACACAAATTATTCAGGTTGTCACACTCACCATTGACAGTCACCGAGATACCGATGATTTTCGACCGGTTGCTCTGGTGACATAATAATAATAATATTTATTTTGACCAATATGTGGACATATGAGTAACCTTTTTTTCAGCAATTGTATTCCGTAATTATCCAGTTTTCGTTTTCAGTCGGTAAACGGTACGGCAAACCGAAACCAAATTTGGAAACGGAACACAGTCACTCTATAATCAACCTATTTATATTGTCAATACAAGAATTAATACAAAACCCTTTTTAAAACAAATACTGCTGTTCAATCTGTTTATAGCTTAGACAAGGAAAGAGAGAGGACTGCGCATTCGAATCAATTTGTGTAACCCATTTACCACCAAACTAATGGCGGTCAATATTGACATAGGCGTATCATACGATTTTTCTTAGACGATTATTAAATAATCATTTTCATTATTTCGTATTACAAATCTAATTTAAAAAAGTCTTTGAATTTATACTGCTCCAAAAAAAAAGAACAATCATTTTAAAACATATTTATTTAATAAATAGTACAATTTTAATCTATTTTATCTATTTTAAATGTATGTTTTTGTTCCACGCCACTGCAAAACTATTACATCTATGAGAAAATAATAACAATTAATTGAAAAATAATCTTTAAAACTGAATGAAAACAATGTTCAAAATGTATGTACAATTAATTTAAGTTATCGTACATAACATATGTGATTTAGTTAAACATCTATTACCTGAAAGCTGTAATATTAATAAAAATAAATTTCAAGGAAATAGTTGTAAAATACTTCTTACCTATGAAATGAAATTCCTTGCTCTTTTTTAGCACTCTGACTATTGCACTTATAAGCTACACAATTAACCATTTTAAAATGTCTATTCAGTTTATTAAAAAAGGTGAAAATTAATAAAAAACTAAAAAAATACAATTCGATGTTCCAAATTTGTTTGCCACCAAACGTTTGAAAATTGGCTTCACTCACACGCATAAGGTTTTCATTGCCATGCGCTGTCCTCTCTCTTTCCTAAGTCTAATGCCCGGTTTTATAAGCTGGTGTTAAGAATCTTGGGGTAACTCTAGTGTTAACACTGGGATTAGGCTGTCATACGAATGTAGCAAAATCGTTGATTTGGTTATCAAAAAAAGAGGAAGAAGAAGAATTACCGTTGACTTCACCCTACTTTTTTGAAATATTTATTAGGTTATCGGTTATCGGCGGCGGTTATAATTATATTATTTTCTGTGATCTATATGCACTAAGTGCATGATTCCTAAAAAGAATTAATGTAAGGACTGTATAATTGAATAATTAAATATTTTGGTGTAATACCTTTCAGTAATATGTTGAAGTTGTTCTCCTATATTGTTAATTATACCAATCATGGATTGTTTAGACAAGCGAAATCGAGTTATGAATTCTTTATCGTTCCATTGGTCCAATGTTGTTATTCGGTCTGCAAAAACTCGAGGCTGCCGGGGTGCCTCAATTATTTGAATAATATCTTCATCATCGTCTGTTAAAAGTTCTTCAAATAAGTACAGAATATCTTCATCCATATTTATATCATTTTTTAAATTCAAAACTACACACTAATAAAATAGTAAAATTAACAAGCATAATAACAAAGTTCAAAGACACTTCGAAGTTCGAACACTTTTTGATTTGTCAACAAAAATGCCCTGATGACCATTTTGCGCATGATCCAACACCGGATTCTCGAGTTACCCCGGCTAGAACGGTGGGGTAGGGTTAACACTTACCTCGGTTTATAAAACGAATCATCTTCATACTAATCCTAGATTAAATCTCAGATTAAAGTTAACACCTGTTTATAAAACCGGGCATAAGGTTTATAGCAAGCTTAACACTAGGGTATTTGCCCGAAGTCTGGTTATTTTTAAAGATGGTTTATATTGACAAGATAAGGAAAAATCCTGCCCTTTAATTTGTAAGGAAGAACAAGGTCATTGAATTAGTCATAAGCAGTTGTGTGAATAATTTTTTACTGTCAATTTTAAACTTGATTCCATTGCTTCTTTGTAAGTGAAATTTATTTCAATTAAGGTCAAAAAATTTAAATCCGAACCACTCCACGACCACACGCACACGACAAAGTAACAGTAGCCATTTTTTACTACGATTCATTTCGCGTTTGAGGGGAGATGACGTTAGTGTAAAGGTCAATCTACTATATTTGATACTGATAAGAACAGATTTTCTAATTTTGTTAACACCACAAAAAATAACTTTAAATAATTCTGAAATAGTTGTTTATAACTTGATAGTAACAATTTTCGATACTAATAGTTTTCTTTGTTTAATACTTGGAGAAGACGAAGAGAACAATATATCGGATATTTTATTTCTATATTTTTTTTTAGTTTGCAACACCGCTTTTTTGTACAACAATGCAGCTCTAAAATAACTAAATATTAAATGAGAGAAATTTTTTATTTTTTAAAAGTTGTGTTGTCATCACTGTAGGGATGTGAACTCGAGCAAAAAAAATCGATTATACAATAATCGATTTTTTTAATATCGGTATAAATCGATTTATCAAAAATCGATTTTTGAGGATATAATCGATTATTAATCGAAAAGTATTAAAAAATAATTACAAGAACTAGTTTTAGATTATAAATACAGATTATATACATTTATTTATTAAAAAAAATAAACTGATGGGAATATGTAATGAATAATACTACCATCGTTTGGTTTCAAGATTAAAATATATAACAAATCGTCCTTCAAACCTTATAATTAATTAATAAATCAAAATAAAAACAATTCTTATCACATATAGTATAACTTAGAAATAAAAAACAATGACATTTTCTTCAAACTTTGGGGTCCAAATAATAAAAAAACCAAAATAAATAAGTATCACAAAATAAAATAAACCAATTTGTTTAGGTATGAACATTGAAAAAGAAATGAAAACATTTTTAAAACTATCTTGGATTTTAGGTTAACAATAACAATTTGACATTTGACACTTCAAAACCATAAGTATATATGTGTTCTATGAGTATATATGGGCATAGAACACAAATATATAAATGGGTATACAAGCTTTTGTTTGCACAAAAACACGCTCTCTTATCAAGTAGTGAACTAAACATTATAAAAGTAAGGAAATTGAATGGTATACGTTTTTAATTAAATAAATCCTATTTACAAAAATCGAGTGAAATTCATATAATCGATTTATTAAAAATCGATTTTTATGATTAAAAAAAATCGATTATAAAAATCGGATAAGAAAATAATAATCGATTTAAATTAAAATCGATTATTTATTCACTTCCCTACATCACTGACGATTGACGACATTGAAATCTATAACTTGCAACGCTTTTTGTTTTAATTTACTATGTATATTAATAATTTTTTGTAGCAACCAACGTCGTCGTTTATCAAAAAGGTAGTAAATTTCAAAATTCGCTATAAAAAATGGTTGACGGAAGTACAAATCGACGAATCTGAAGATGCACATCCATGGCAACAATACCGAGAAACTAATAGTAACAGTCATAAATACAAACCAAAAGATACTGCTAGATTTAAGCCTCGACATAGATCGAGGTTTAGAGTGAAAACGTCCACAAAGCAAAGATACTAATGGAATTTTAAGTTTAATATAAATGAAATACAAAAAAAATTAAACAAAAAGTGTTTTTTTTTAAATAATTTTATTAATAAACATTCGTTTGCTTACAATTTATATACATTTTTACAATATCACTTCCGATCTTTCAGTAGTTTTACTGAAAACGGTGGCAATGACTTACGATGTTTTAGACGTTTATAAAAAATATATAAAAAATATTAAATATATCTAATAGTTAAAGAACATTTTTTTATCATTTGAGGAAAAGGACCAATCTGAAATGTTATATTACAAGCCATACCATTCATAATATAAACTTACAAGTGAATTATTTAAAAAGTTTTTATTAAAAGCCGATTTTTTTATTATTTGAGGAAAGTTACCTTTCTGAATTGTTTCAAACCGTAGTATTGAAATAAACTAAGCTCGGAAAAATCTCAGAATATTTTCTATGGGAAAAATATCAACTTTAAAAAACAATGGATAATTATGAAATTTTGAATACTACATTAAACATTTTTTGTAATTTGAGTCGTATATTACTTAAACTTAAAATAGTTCAGACGTAAAGTCGGATGAATTAAAATCATATCAACGTGTTCAATTCAATCTTAATCAACAGGAAAAACTAATTTGAAAATTATTTGAGTCAAAATATACAGACCGTTTCTCTTTTTTTATTTTTTCTGGTATTAAATCAGCTCTTTTAAAAAACTCTATCTTGATATCCACTATCTTGTACGGCAGAACTGGTAGGTCTTGGCATAGAATGATGCCTCATCTGTGTAGCCCTCCTGGGAGGTGCTAAAAATTCAAACATGCTCTGTGTGTGATTTGCCAACATTTTACCTAGATCACAAGGCATCGGATCGGTCCAAAAGAAATCGTGGTTAAGAGCCGTGTCAGAATCGGCCCTTTTCGAAGGGTCCAGCACCAGGAGTTTGTCCAGCAGATCACAAGCATATGGATCTTTTAAATACGGCGTGAGGCGTTCTTTTACCTAAAATAAACACCAACATAAACATTGATTTGCAAAAACGTTATAAAATAAATTACAAACAATTCAAATATTGTTTAAAATACCGGGTGTCAAAAAATGTTATTAACAAAAATGGTAGATGTCTTTTGGGTCCATATTTTGAAATTACCTTAAACTATACAGAGTGTAGTATAACTCCGTTACAAACCAAACATATGATTTTTTAAATGGAAACCCCTACCGAATTTGGACTTCTCACATTTTTTTGAAGATTTTGATATAAGATTTTGATACGTTATACAGAGTCCTTTAAAAGGTATAGACACGTTTATGTGAAAATCGTAGGTAAATAAACGCTCTATATCTTATTATACGTTGAAGAAAAAAAAGTATTTTGCCTAATAGAGTTTCGTAATATGATACAATTTCACAGTATTTTATTAAATATTAATTATAGTCCCTTTTGTATACAGGGTGGACGATAACTCGAACCTTTCATTTTTTTCTCTTCTTTTAAATGGAACACCCTGTATTTTATATCATAAATAGAATATTCGATTATGTAAATTTAATTTTTGTTAAGCATTCCCTATACCCAAAGTTTATGTATATGAATATTGATGGCATTGGAATTAGTTAATGCACAGGATCAAATAGTAATATTTAAATCTTTGATTAACATTAAGTATGTAAGAAACTAAGATTTTAATTAATGGAGTGCTCAATATTCGTCTACGTTATCTGAATGATAATCAATAATACTGTGGTCCTTTTAAGACTGTTTTATCGCTAATATCTCGGTTATTCATGAATAAAATCGTTTCATTTTTTGCAGAGGCATTTAAAGGAAAATTTTCGAACAATATGCGCAATTTTTTTCTAAAATGAAAGCTTAATTGAGTTTTGAGGTAAATAATTTCGAGAAAATAATATTATTTGGAATTGTTAAAAGTATCTCGCCTTCTTGCTACTACTATAACATCGCGCTAATGAGAATTATCATATCCGCCAGGGTCAAACTTCTCTACTTTTAAAGTTTTAGAAAAAACCGCTAAAAGATTTTTTAAGACATTTTTATAATAAAAATAAAAAAAAACCTTGTATGGAGAAGAAGCAGTTATTCAAATCACCACACTTTAAACTTATGAAGGCACTCTGAGTGGAAAATAAAGAGCATTTGCATGATGATGAAATAAAATCATTTAAAGAAAACCATACCTGGGAACTTTCAAGTCTACCTTAAGGATCCAGAGTGAGACAAACATGATTATATAAAGTTAAGATAAATCCAGATGGTACAATAGATAAATATAAGACAAGGTTTGAGCCAGAAGTATGGAATGAATTTTAAACCTAACCTAACTTAATCTTATGCAGTTTGATGTGTGCATAGCCTCTAATAGCTAGTGTTCCGAAAGGATCAGAAATCTTTCTGAATGAGCTAAAGAATGAATTCAAAATTTTGAAGACAATTCAATTAAAATCTCTCAACAAATACATGCAAAAAAGCTATTGGATCATTTTAATTTTAATCAATGCAAGCCAGTGTCAACATTTATGGTAAAGTTAGAAGCATATAATCAAGAAAGTAGTGATCAAATTCATAACTTTCCATATAGAAAAGGGACATTGATGCCTTGGTACAGTCTTCATTTACTCTGAAAATAAAATAGTAACTAGCTTTGTGACAAATGCTAGATTGGATTAATAATTTTTTTTGAATGACCTACATAAAATTTGTTGTGAGTCTACTTATACTTTAATAATATTTACAAGGTGCTACATTAGGTACTTACTTTTCGTTTTTGCTTTTGGGGTAGCTCCATTTTTTTATATAATTCAAGATTCTCCACTCCAGGCCAAACTGATGGTGTTATAGAACCACAAAGTTGTGAAATTAACGTAAGTTGTTGTTGTTCACTATTTCCCTGCATAATAGGTGATCTTGTCCACATCTCTGCCATTATACAACCAGCTCCCCAAAGATCTACAGGAGGACCATAATTTCTTTCTCCTAAAAGTAGCTCTGGTGGTCTATACCAAAGTGTTACTACACGATTTGTAAACCTAAGATATAAAAGACAAACTTACTTAATTTACAATTCCTTTTTGTAGTAATTTAAAATAATATCAGTTGTTGATTAGTTACCTATTTGGCATTCCATTCTTATTGGTACTAAAAGCTCTTGCCAACCCAAAATCAGCTAATTTTAAAACACCATTCTTTGTAATCAACACATTGGCAGCTTTCATGTCTCTATGCAGTATTTTATTGCTATGGATATAATAAAGTCCATTTAAAAGTTGTTGTACTACTTTTTTAATCTCTCCTAAGCTAAATTTAACATTAACATTTGATAACAATCCAGCTAGATCATGTTCACAGAAATCGAAAACTAAATAAAATGTTGATCTATATCTGTTATGTTGCGATGCCTGAGTCCTACAGATTTCTATGAGATTTACAACATTTTCATGTTTTAAAAGTTGAAGAATCCTTATTTCACGTAAAGCAGTAATTGGAAACTGAAAGAGATAGATAGGGTGAGAAAGAATTTTGTATACTTATTGGTTTCTTACTCCTTCTTTTTCATTGTCCATGAGAACTTTCTTCATGGCAACAAATTTCTTAGGATTACTTTTATCTCTAGCTTTAAATACTTCCCTAAAAATTATGCATTTCTTAATACTTTTCACATTTGAAAAAATGGGAACAAAGCTAGAACTTAACTAACCCAAATGTTCCTTGACCTATCTTAGCAACCTTTTCGTATTTGAAAGTTAAATCACAATAAGGGAAATTAAATTCTTCTATATATCGTTCTTTATCCCTCATATTCATCACTGTGGAATGGGGATGACTAGTCGAGCTGGAATGATTGTTTTCACGTTCTCTATTGCTGTTTTGCATAGTGAACAGTATTTACTTTACTTGAAAACAATTTTTACAAAAAGAAAATATATATACATAAGTATGTATATAGATTATTATGAGTTACATATACTCATAGTCATGAAAAATTATAATTTTTATTTTTGTTACACTTCTTTCTTCATTCACATTTTTAGTTTGGTCCGTCCACAGAACAAAAATAATGTTTGTCAGTTGTCATGGTTTGTCATTGGTATTTCACCTGTCAACGTCAATCTTGGTTTTGAGCTTAGAACAAAAGTTTTGAGTGGGTTGGAGTCAAGAACGATAAACATTTACCAGGATTGCCTAATCGGGCTGATTTGTCCGCCAGCTGTGTGACGTCAATGCAGTCCTTCATTATAACGTTTACCATATAAATGCATGGAAATAATAGGAATTAGACAGTATTTTTATGATTTCTGTAATACTAACGTACCACTATTTGGATTTTTAAGATTAAACACTTATAATTTATAATAAATATTCCCATAAAATCGTTTTAATAAGGCCGAGGACTGCAGTGACGTCACGTGCGATCGATTTTTTGGCGAACGTACGTCTTATGGGATTAAGCAATCCTGGTAAAATATTTATCATTCTTGGGTTGGAGTCAAATATTTTTTTTTAGGCAGTTATCGCACACACTTACTTAAGATTATACTTTTCTTCCTTATTTTAATAAGACAAAACCTTAATACTGCATGACACAAAAAGAGTTATTGCCACGGCACTTCTGTAAGATAATAAGTTGATAGTTGACCCAAACACTTGTTAGTTTTAATCTAGATAAAAGTTCTTATTTTTCTTACAAACTATTACCAGAGAGTGTTGTCTCTGTTATTAACATTATTACTTAATGTTTTATCTATGGTAGAAGTCATTTCAAATTTTTAAAAATTGCGCCAAATATACGGTTGGTATTGTTATACTTTCCGACAGCTCGAAAAAGCGCGCGGAATCTCGGAACGGGATCGAGTTCTGTGAACGCGGAACGTTAGGAGACGAGGTTAGAATTGAATTATGAATTTTATATACTTTTACTTTTGTAGTGGAATTATACATTTAAATTACGTGAGAAAATTTATATTTTTCTCCCTGAACCCTCCTCTACACTATCTCTAATAGTTTAGACATTAGGGAATTATCGGAAACGCTATAAAGTAAATGCCTTATTATGGTCGTTCCGAAAATGACAGGTACGGATGCATATTTGAAAATAATAAGAAACTAAGAACATAAAACCGAGTAATGTAATGTAGATGTTTATGCAAGAAACTGAGAAATGGCATATTTATTAATTTTGATATTTTGATTTAAATCCTAGTTTCTGGTATAAACATCTACATTACCTTACATGGTTTTATGTTCTTATTTTTACTATTATATAAGAACACAACTCCTACAGTAAAACCTTTTAGTTTGCAGTAGTATTTTTCATAAAGATGTTTAAAATATTACTTTTTTGTCCACTTTTTCTTTTGCGATTCAAAACAACTAAAAAGCTAATCGAATTATCTTTGTCCCCTCGTAAGATCTATTAAAATAAAAAGTTATTTGAATTATGACCTTTAATTTTAGATAAACAATCATCGTTTTGTTTCATGGTTAGTTATAAAGCAATTATAAAGTGTAAACGCCACAATTTCTTAAAAATGCTAATTATAATTATATTCTTTTTGTTAATAACCAACAATATCGCTTCAGAAACTCCAATAATAGGAATTCTATCTCAAGAAACTTATATTGTATCAAAATATTTACCCGGTTCATACGACAGCTTTATTGGGGCGTCATATGTAAAATTTTTAGAAAGCTCTGGCGCTAGGGTAATTCCTGTTTGGTAAGTTTGTTTGCTCCCATTTACTCTTACTATTTATTCAGCATGTCGTCATGGGGTAATTGTCCTAGCACCAACTTTTTAGAATATAGTCTAATTTCTTACTCGTAAGAAAAGTGCGACTTTTCCCACTCGCTTCACAATATACTATTTTATGAGAAAATCTCCAAAGTAAATTTTTTAAACGGAAAATTAAAAATTTATTATGACATTAATTGTGACAATACAGAAACATGATAAAGTTTTTTCTCTTGTCATATTTAATTTTAAAGAAAAGTGACATTATATCAATAATACAGTAACACACATCTGGGGCGAGATGAAGATCAATCTCATTGAGCGTTGAAATAAGAAAGCACTATAGCGTTACGTGCAGAGAAATTTTATGGGATAGATGAGGGACCTCTCAACTTTGCTCGACGAAAAAATGGTAGAACCCTAGAACATAAAGGTAGAACAGCCTTAAAACTAACCAATAAAACGAGATAAATGCACGTTTTACAAATAAACAGAAAATGTTTATCTTAAACTAGGATTAAAATACCTACCCTGTGTTGAAACAAAACTTTTTGATATCATTTAAACTTATTCATTACCCAGATAGCACAAACGTTCTCAGAATATTACATTAAGGTGTGCGAAAGTTAAATATTCTAAAGAATATTTATAGGATGTTAGGAACATAAGATATTCCAGTAATATATTATGTATTAATAGAAAGTTCTCTCAGAAAATTCCATAAACGTTAATAGAATGTGGAAGTCAGTCCCTTTTGAATGTTCATAGAACGTTCCAGTAATATATAAAGTATGTTGTAGTAATATTATAAGAATATTCAAATTTTCCAGCAGATGCTTCTAGGAGTATTCTAATAAAATTCCTGTGCTATCTGAACACTTGATGAATACGTAATTGTTATGTTGTAGGAAAGGACAAAGGAGGGAATATTATGAACGCGTTGTAAAACTTACTAATGGGTAAATATAAACATTTTTTAACAAATATAATAGTATATTTTGTTTAGAATATTTGTTATAATTTGGCATTTTATCGTTTTTTAAATTAGTTTCTTATTTGTATGTAAATTACGAAAATTTAATTTAAAGTATGTTGGTAGCACTGTGTAATTTATAACATTTGACAGTTTTGACATTTAAATTATCAAATGTTAAGGTTTTAAAATATTTTAAAATGAATAATAAACCAATAATAATATATTATATAAGTAAAAGATGATATTCACATTCACAAATACTTTCTTAAAGAACAATATAAAATTAATAAATTGCTATTAGCCACAAATGTCATTGTCAATAGCCTTGTCATTAGATACTTCACTCATGTTACCAACCATTTAAAACAAATAAAATTTGCGTACGTAAAAGTTACATTACGATACGCAAATAAGTTTTATAATGAAGATTTTTATAAGTGCAAAATATAAAAAATTAATTTATTATACGTGAATTCCTTCCAACGTTTACTAATCAGCCTTGATTTTAGAATGCTTTTTCCAGGCGGTGGTACTTATTTTAATGAAACTTCTGGTTACGGTACTGCTGCCAAGTACATATACGATTTAGCGGTGAAATCGAATGATAAAAATATTTATTATCCCATATGGGGTACTTGTTTAGGAATGCAGGCTCTGATCTATTCGCAGCTAGGGACTGACATTAGGACAGAGAGAGTATTGTATAAAGTTGCAGTGCCCTTGAATTTTATCACAGGTAATTAAGCTTAACTATCTAGATTAAAAAACTAGTTTGTTTTTGTTTTAGGGTTTACGAGTAGTAAACTCTTTTCCAATGCACCAGCCCATATTTTAAATGTTCTCAATACTCATAACGTAACTTACAATTTCCACAAATACGGTATGACAAAAGACGATTTGAAAGAACACAATTTACTGGACGATTGGAACATTTTATCGACGAACAAAGATTCTAACAATCGTACGTTCATATCTTCGATTGAGAGCAAGAAGTATCCATTCTACGGGTTGCAGTTTCATCCGGAAAAAATAATGTTTGAATTTTCGAAACATTCTGGTGTTCCCCATTCTAGCCACGCGGTTAAAGTGTCTCAGTATTTCGCTAATTTTTTCGTCGACGAATGTAGAAAAAATAATAATACATTCGAGGATGAAAAGACGGAAAAAGGTTCTTTAATATATAATTATAATCCAATTTATACAGGATTGTGTGGGTCATCTTACGAACAGTTGTACGCTTTTACCTTAGAAGATTACCTAAAGTGTCCTTTAGTCAAATGATGAAAAATCTATTTCTGTTGTGATATAAGTTTAAAAGGCCAAATTTATAATTTTAAATAATTATTAAAATGAAATTTTAATGGAAATAGTAATGAAAAAACGTTTGTTTTTTAACTTACTTTATTTTCACCAATAAAGATGTAAACATGTATTATTGTTATAGTCACTGCATGTACTCATAATCCTTGTAAGAGTTTTTGTAAAACATATTTTTTAAATTCTTTTATAAAATCATAATTATAAATATTCCAAAGTTAATACACCTATGCGCAAATATTTTTGAATTTTTCCCTTCCACTGCTAAAATATGACTACTTCTTGCCATAGAACACAACGTATTGCTATCCAGGAATACCACAATTTAAATGAAAAAAACCCTTTTAACTGTCAAAAGCTAGCTTATATTTGCCGTGTAGCCCCGGGAGCTCAGGCCATAAACCACAAAGGAGAAGTTCTAATTTTTATTTCGTTCGTGTACGCCGCTTGCTAGTTGTTATTGTGTTTTTCTTGTCTTTGTGTATTTAATATTAACGACTTGTGTGTGTACCTATACTTCTCTTTGGATTTACTTTGGACTACTGGGGCCCTATTCTGTAAAAAGTAGGAGACTACTCACCGATTTGAGTACTCTCTCACTCATCATTCTCATGGTCCATAAAAATCCTATTCACGATCATTCGAATACTCTACTAGATTTTGTGCGGCGTTGCCAAGTGGAACGGCTATCTTTGACCTATTAGTAGTTCTAATGTACCGTAGTAGGTTTCCGAAATAAAAACATAACCTCATTCTGTGTGAAAAAGTGGAAATTACTCGTTTATTTATATTTTTTCAAAAGACAAGTTGTGTGAAGCGCAAAAAAGAATGTTAATTAATTTCATGAATGAACATGAAAAATTACACATAGGCCTATTTACAGCCAGCTTCTTGGGAAGAAATTACAATAAAATTTAATAGCATCCCAAATGGTATATTATTTGCAGCTTGATCTTCGGCATCTTCAACATTGTCTATTAGCATTTGCATAATTAAATCGTTATCATCCATTTTAAAAACAATAAATAAACAAACTCCCAAAAACTAAACATGCACATGAAAAATTAATTAAATAAATTTGTTAGTTCAGTACAAATATTTGTTTTTAAAAAACAAGTTTCCATTATCCTGAATATAACTTGTATACTTGTAGTTTGTTAATTGTTTCTGGAAAGGCAGGAATTTTGCCAAAAAGACAAATGCAATGGATACATTTTAAAGATAAACAAGATATCAGATAAGTATTTTATTAAAAATTTTTAAACGGTTTAAAAGCACAAAAATCAAAGTTTTAATTGATGCAGCTTCCTGTTGAGATCTTCGAACTTCAAAATTTTTCTAATGAAGAAATCTCCATATCTGTGTGCCACTTTGGTATCGGCAATGTGAATCATGTTGTTGTCAATGTAAAAATCAAGCTAAAAAAGTAATAAATTATTGAAAACACTGTAAAATTAAGATTTGCAAACCACAGCGTGATGAAAAGTCCGGATTTTTCCGCATTAGTGTGGAAAAGTGACCCTTTCAATACTAAAACGATTGCTGGAAACTAGACTTTTACGTACGCTAATACAAAAAAGAATGTACCTAAAACGTGACTTTTCGCACAAAAGTACCATTTTACTTATCTAAACGCACGTGTATGTTATGAGATATCATTACGTGCATGTTATTGTTAAATGCCACTTACAAGTGCGATTTTTGACGTTTACAGACATAGGCGTAAAAACTGTTATGATATAGCGTTTTCTTTTGAGACCAGAGCAACGCACTGAGTGCACGCTGAGAGCGAGTTGTGTGTTCTATTGAAATGTCATTAGGGAGAGCAATCTGTCATGCATGTTCTTTTGAACAGACTGCTCGTTCTCGACGTGACCTGAGGCCACCAAAAACTGCTCTGACTATTCGCCTATTTCCGGAAATAATTTAAGCTCTTGTGATATTATAAGTGAAAATAAGGAACTACTTTTATTAATACAATCTACATAATACGAATTTTATCAAGTGTAACCATGGAACACAAAGAAGAAATATTTCTTGTATTTAGTTTTGTGTTCTGCGTATCAGTTTCGACCTCACTTTGCTGGTGGCAAATTACTTTTTATATAAAAATAAAAGTTTTGCTAAAAAGTTTTATTTTTTAATATTCTTAGCAAGTAAGATGAGTTCCTAATACTCAAATACTTTCGTTTCGGGATTTCTCGCCATCAGAATAAGCAATAA
This sequence comes from Ophraella communa, assembly GCA_035357415.1. Taxonomy (NCBI): domain Eukaryota; kingdom Metazoa; phylum Arthropoda; class Insecta; order Coleoptera; family Chrysomelidae; genus Ophraella; species Ophraella communa. Next base: position 40,510 of record JAYKXQ010000049.1, read on the forward strand.
TTTATTCAAGAGTGATTATTAAAGACAAATAAAACTCACCTCTGATCCACTTTGGAATTTCCCTTCCAATCCCGAAGCCCCTTTCATCCAAACAACATTCTTCATTTTGTGCTTAAAGCAAAGCAGATGTATTAGTAACATTTCTATCTCCTTATCCAGGTCTCTATTTGCATCATTGTTCCTGCTATTCTGAGCCATGAAGGTAGCTAATTTGCTTAAAGGCAAAGTTGTATACAATTTCAAATAGCTTCTTATGGTTGGCAACATCTTCTGCTGAGCCACCTCATCCATAAAAACAGTAGTTTGATGTTGGATGGCTTCTTTGGAATAATCTCCAGAGATGGAATCTATGGGAGGCGGATAAGGAGACAGGAATTTGGGGCAAGCATAAACAAAACTGTTCTCAAACTCCTGCAGATCACCGTATTGCATTTTATACATTTTCTCATGGTAGCTTTTTTCCCTCAAAGTCTGCTGGATGGATTCGTCGATACATTGAGGATGCAATACCAAGCAAATCGCCAATAAATGGTACATTTGATCGGTTTGCTTGTTAATTTGATCATGTTGATAGGTTTTCGATGCAAAAAGTTGTTTGGTACGTTGAATGTATAAAAGAATCGAGGAAAATGTTCTGATCGCGTCAGAATATCGTCGCATCATCATATAAGCGAATCCAACATAATAAGAAGTTGATATTTGACAAGCCGGAATATGAGCATATTGAGACTTCTTATGCACTTCAATGTTCTCTAAAACCTTTATAGCTTGATAATAGTCGCCCAATAGAGAATGAAGTCTTAGTAAGCCTACTAGAGAAAAGTATCCCAACATCTTGTATAAAGAATGACTTCCAAATTCACCAGACACTGAGTCGGGATCACCTCCGCTGGCATACACTTCTAATTGTTGCTTAATATTACTCTTATCGACCAAGGAATGCAATACATTCAAAACGCAAAGCACATTCCAGACTTTGTTATTGGAATTGAGAGTTTCCAGCTCTAACGGTTTTTTATTCTGCAAACGTGCTCTGTATTGTGCAAACGATTGGAATTGATAAACAAACTCATCAATCAGCTCCCAAAGCCACAGATCGGGCAATTCAAGCGGTACAGGTTCTTCTGCACTGAGAATATAATTGAAAAGATCGCAATAGTTATAAAACGAGTTGAATCTTTGTTCCAAAGTGGGTCCTCCTTGTATGCGAGCGTAAATATGACGGAAGTACAGTTCTTTGTATAAAATCATAAATACCTGAAAGGAAATGTGTTAGATAAAAGATAAAGGTGTATTTCAGCTGTGTCCCCTGAGGCGCATGCGCGGCCCTTTCAAATGTGTTCGATCTGCGCGCCATCTACATTTGGAAATTTGTTCGTAAAACCGGGAATATAAACATTTTGTCATAAGATCCTGTGTTCTAGAAGTATTGATTATTTTTTTGTTATTCTATAATTGGTTTGGATTTTTTTAACCCATATCAAAGTAAAGCTTTTATATGAGTAGCAAGTCAAAAATGTTTGTTCATTGACACAATACAATAATGATTCATCTGCAAATGTATCCATGCATTATTTTCCCAGTAACTATTTAAAACTTATGGAATTAGACTGACAATCGGGAAACCTATCAGTAAATATATACAGTATGATGCAAAAGTATGGAATAAATTCATTATTTCAGAAACAGACGACTTTTAAAAAAAGTCTTAAAACACGTCAATTTTAATTTTTGAATGGCCATCAACTGCTATAGATGTGTTGGACATTACGTCATTAGTGATGGCGTAATGACGTCATCGACGATTTTTTAAAACACAAATCGAGATCACGTGACAGCTCATTTGAAAAATCTACTTATTGCCTTTGCAACAATGTAATCATTTGAATATTTATTTCTACAGGGTTAACCAAAACTGTTGGTTTATTAATACAATTAACTTAGAATAAATGTTTACTTAAATACAATTAAATTACAACAAATGTTCAAATTGCCGACCTTCAGCAATGATACAATAAGAAAGGCGAGCAGTAAATTCTTTCCTAACGTTTTCGAGGACTTCGGGTGTTATTTGTGCATTCGGATTAGCTCCTTCAACTCTTCTACATTATTCAGTTGATTTTGATATACTCTGCTCTTTAATTATCCCCACAAAAAAAAAGTCTAACGGAGTCAAATCTGGAGACCTTGGTGGCTATTCGATAGGCCTCCTTCTACCTATCCACCTTCCTGGGAAAACGATATTAAGATAATTTCGTACCTCAACGCCATAGTGTGGGGAAGACCCATCCTGTTGGTACCATAAATCATTTCTATTTGGAAATAGATGATTCAGCTATGGCAACAGATAATTTTGAGAAATTCCAGATAACTGGCAGCAGTTAGGTTTTCCTCAAAAAAATATGACTCTACAATTTGATTGTTTTAAATGCCGGCGCAAACATTCACCTTCTCGGGATATTGTGTCCTATACTCTTCCATCTAATGTGAATTTTCACTTGCCCAATATCGACATGTCTGGCGATTTACGTGACCGTTCAGTATAAAAGACGCTTTATCTGAAAAAAAGTACCTTTTGTATGAAACCCGTATCTCTGTTACATTGTTCCATAACGATTTCGCAGAATTCGATTCTTCTATCAAAGTCATCTTCAAATAGCTCCTGGACCAGATGTACTTTGGATGGATGCCACTTCTTTTTTATCACTCTTATAACAGTTGATTGGTGGACATTATTATCTAGTGCGACCTGCCTAGAACTGGTATGAGAATTTTCTTGAAACGCCAGTACAACGTCCAGTTTTTTGGCTTTGGATATTGATGTTTTACCACTTCTGGGAAGATCTTTAATATGGCCCGTTTCTCTAAATTTTTTTTCAGTTTTATTTACTGTTGATTGAGGAATAATTCTGCTTGAGTTCTCACTCTATCTCCATAACCAATCATGGTTAAAATCTCGATTCGTTCTGTTTCTGTTAGTTTGATTTTTGTAAATGCTGTTATTAATGTCGACAAAAAACTCGAAGAGTAAAAATTTGACGTCTATTATTTGACAGATTCACAGATCATTGACGAATAAAAACGAGTCAATGGTCGCGTTCATCGGCACAAGTCAAAGATCGCTCCGAAAGTAGCGCTCCATGATCAGTAGCGGATCGTAAAATAAATGTGATCTTTTAAATGGCCGCCGATCAGTGAGCGATCAGCAAAATGAACCGTTTATGCACGCAACTCGGGATCGCTACCTGATCGATCAGGTAGCGAGTGTGCCGATGAATGCGACCAATGACAATATTGATTTAAATATTTTTGTAAAAATAAGTCCAATTACTTACTACAATAATTAATTTCAAATTATAATGTAGCATTGTTTTTATCAATGTATTTTTTTCGGAACCAACAATAAACACTATTTTGTTTTATTCCCAGTGGCGCTCTTTTATTAATAAACTGTTTTTTTTTACTTGTTATGTACGAATTGATGTTTTTTTTTTGTTTTTCATCTAATCTTCAACCTCAGATTCGTCACTGTTGCTACCAATGATACGCTCCTACTTGCCTGCGACAATGTGATGGAAGTTACGGTAAAGTGACAAAGATAGAAATATCGTTGCGTACAGCGTTGCCACTAGTTGTAATAAATACCTAACACTATACAAAAAATAATGAATTTTAACTGATCAGTAATCAGGAAATGTATTAGTATTACTTATTACAAGCTCATTACTGATTTTTGTCATAAATAATACCTACCGAAAACCGTTTACACTACCACTACACCAACACACATTTTTATATGCCTGACGCGCGTTTCGATAACCAAGTTATCTTCTTCAGAGACCAAAGGTCTTGATTTATTATAAATGTATCACTGCGTGCCGAGCGAAGCGAGGTTCGCAGCACCAAATTTATTATAACTAATGTTTTTTAAATTATTTTAGATTGACATTTGTACAACGTATTGATTGTAGCAATTGCATAACTAACAGAATATTATTTCCAAAGGTAAAGCATTTACTTTTAGATGTTTTGTTTTTAGTAAAATTTACATTACTATTAACATGAAAGCACAAACAAACACTTGATATCTAAACTGAAAAAAAATTTTGTTCAAATTGGAAGGCTTTTTTCAAACATTTTATTTTTTATTGTTTTTGGTAAAATGACTTCCACAAAATAAGGGTTAGTACAATAAATTTAATTTGAATTTCAAGTTATGTTGCCACATTTGTTTTGTTCTTTATTTTCCTTTTTGATATTCAAGGTTTACCACTCTCATTGACCAATAAAATTGCTGCATATGCCTCAGGGGGACAGCTAACATACATCTTTGTTGATAAAATTAATTCTTAATAAAATTGTATTGGCTACCTATAATTTATCCTTTTATAACCACAAATAATAGTAATAAAAATTAAACTTTTTATTCAATAAAAAAATTAGGTTAAACACAATGTTGATCTAATTAAAAGTAATAATTAAAGATATGACAGGTATAAGTTAAAACACTTTCTAATGTGTAGGAAAAAAATATTGTGATTAAAATGTAATTTTACTTACTGGATCACTATCAATAATAGCAACAACTTCTGATTCCTCAGGCCAAGGTCTCTTTTCAAAGTAGTCTTCAGTAAGTTTGGGCCAAGTGTGTTCATAAAGAGTTTGCAGTTCAAAAACAAAACATTCATTAATGTTATACCGAAAGTATACCAAAAAATTTTTCACAGTTTCTGGCATTTTAAAATGCTGCCTGTTAGATTCATCCAAAGCTGGGTCTCCTGTATGGGATAATCCATCTTCATATGAATACTCTTGATAGCCCTATACATTTTTTTTTGTTATTCAATTATTAAAGGAAAATATACATAGTTATCATTGGACATAAAAACCCACCTACTATTCTTTTAACGTTAATATTTAATTCATAATTTAAAAAATTTATTTTCTTTATGTTCTATATATATCAATGTCAAATGTGTAAATGCTAAAAATTCAAAATATTAAGTGCACTTTTGGAAATATGTAATAAAAGATGAAAAAATTTGTATCGTGTACTAAAAATAAGAGCAAGAAATATTACAGATATGGGATTAGTACCTGCAAAGCATGTAGGTGAGATTTTTTTCGTTATACTTATATTTTGAAGTATATTCACTTTAGAATAACTTTTTTACCTGATCGTAATCATCTTCCCTGTATCCTTTAGACATGATTAAAGTTTATAATTACTACAAAAGTAAATGATTACCGTATGCGTTCATAAACTAATTATAAAGTACAAAAGTAATAAAGTAAGGCTAAATAAGAATAAGGTTATGTGTCAATCTTAGTGGTGTCAATCTGATCTGAACTGAACGGATCTCAACTCGTGCTCAACTGTCATTTCTTTAATGTGTTCCGTGAGCAAAAAAATTTTCGGTAGGTAGTATTTGAAAATATTCACATATTTATACCCGTTTGAACCAGTCTTGATTAATATTTAAATACCATATAAGTTAACTGTTTATTAAATATTTGGATTAAATCTTTTAAAATATAGAATTAATACTATATTAGTACTAAATTGCTGTTTATTGTAATGTGATTAATAGCTTGAAATTGTAATCCAATGGCAATTACAAGTTGTATGGAATTAAAATTTGAAAATTTATAAAATAATACGCAAATTGGAAGTGTATGCTGTTCTTACTGTTACTTTGGTATTCAATTAATCTTTTTCCAATACTATTTTGCCCTTTATCATCAGCTGTTTCGACTCGTTTCATCTCACTCTTATGTTGGCTTCAATCCCCCTCTCCAATGCTGCCAGATCTACCGTTTTCACGGTAGATCTACCGTTTTAACACATGTTCTACCGCTCTACCGTTTTCGATTACAATAAATGATTTTTATCAACCTAAAATAATCCGTTCCTGTCTGTTCTTTGTTCTGAACTAGAGTTTTGGTTTTTGGTACCTACCGTTTTCGGAGTCTAATCTACCGCTTTTTCCAGCAAGAATCTACTGTCGACATAAATTTTAATCTGGCAGCACTGCCCCTCTCTCTAAGCTCTATCTAATGAATAATACTACTATTATATCATTGTTTGATTTATAATAGGTAAATTAAAATTATTATTAGTGTTTACATCATTTAATTATACGAATGTACTTTAGACAACAAAATGGACAAAAAAACTTCTTTTATGAGAGAACCCGCAACTATAGTAATAAATTGAAATAATTGAACTTCCGTATGAGCAGTATTATTTATTATATGTTTAATCTTTCTTTTTTTAATCTAAATAAAAATTCATATCAGTGAAATTGGTTTTCCGCTTAATTGTCATACAAATAACAAGAAAATATTTATAAACATGTTGGCATCTGGAATAAATGGTAAATTTATTTTTTGTTTAAATAAACTGACTACTAGAAAGTAAATCTTTACGACGATTTTTTAGTTTTAAAAAGTTTTTTAAAACCGGAACCAGCACTAGACAAAGTGATTGAAACGAGGCCTGATTTGTTTATGTCAAGGAGAATCTATTGCAGAGAAGATGGCTTAGTCTTATATTTACCTCCAAAAAATGAAAAAGATGGTAAATCTTATTATGAAATTGTACTTCACAGACCAACTACAGAAACATTACATCAAATTTTTAGGTACCTATGGATTTATAACTTAAGTAGAATAATACTCAAACCCATTTTTTTTAGTTTATTTCGAACCCCTAGTTTAGAGGTGGCTGAAACAAGATTTTTAATTTATAAGGATAAATTATCTCCATTTATTGAAGTAGCCAAAGATGTAATTTACTCAGTTTAATTATTTAAATTTATTAACAATTTACTGTAACTATTTTCTTTTAGATGTGTAATGTGTACAGTTTGCAAAAGATTTGCGGTATCTTAAGTGATCATCCAGGTTGGAATTTGGCTCATCTGGCTGCCCATTTTGCTCTCTATGATTCTTTCAGTGATGCAACAATAAGTGGTTTTTTAAACAGCAGCGATGTTGATACGGGTATGTCACCACTACAAGTTGCCATCCAAACTCAAAATATAAAAATTATTCAAATAGTGGTAGATGCAAACGGTTCATTAGAACATTTAGACCACAAAGGAAATACAATATTTCACTATGCTGCCAGTACAACTAAAGAAATTATTGCAGTAAGTAAATTGAGTCGATGACAAAAAACATAAAATGATCACAATTTTCTTTTAGGTGTTGACTCAAAGTTCAGTGCATTGCTTGAATGCTCGTAACAAAGATGGTTACACTCCTCTTCACATGGCTTGTCTAGTTGATAAACCAGATTGTGTAAGAGCATTACTAATCGCTGGAGCTGATGCAAATATAACTGCAACCAAAAGTGAGAACCCAAATTCAGATACTTTTTTAGAACCGAGCTTTGTAGGAAACTATCTTCAAAGTAATCCAAATGCATTGGATATGAAAAATTTAAAAGTCGGAGGTACACCAATGCATTGGGCAAAATCTAGAGAAGTGATAGAGGCGTTGATTGATGTTAACTGCTACATTGATGCATTGAATTTTGAAAATAAAACCCCATTACATGTTTTGGTAGAAAGAAACAGGTGAGTCTGATTTAAGTACATCTTCCTTTGTAGTTATGTATTTTTTGTCTACTTTAAATCCATTAGTTTTATCTTTATACACCTGATGATGGCCCATGGCCGAAACGTTGTTAAATATAATAAAAAATATTTTTTTTTTATTTTTTTTTTACCAATATCCAGGAGAAAAATTTTAAATTGTTTATTTAATGTACAGTCAGGAAAATTCCAATTTTTCAAAATCCATTAGTGATAATTTTCACATATTTTGGAAATATTTGTATCAAAATTTGTATTATATTAACTTTTGTTGAATTTTTTCAAGAATTTTTTGTTATCCCAGCAAACACAAAAACATATTGGATATTTTTGAAATATAAAAGTCACATTTATATAAAACTGAAGTCACAACTAGATATTGTTCATGTATTAAATACTGACAAAGGCTGGCACAGCTAGAGAACAATAGTGGTATAATATGTACATATTTATATTACATATTTATTATGTATATTATGTTACATCTCAAATATGTCCAAATTACTATGTAACATATATGTAAAAATAATATAATATCTAGAGAATATTTATGTATTAAATATTACATAATATAGATGTAAAAACTTTAACTTTTAACTTTATCTAAACAAGCAGAATCATTTGTTTATTCTGTTAATTGATTAATTTGTGATTATTCACACATACATGTATTCATAAAACAAATATATACAGTATGATGCAGATGTATGGAATACATTCATTATTTCAGAAACAGACGACTTTTAAAAAAAAAATCTTAAAACACGTCAATTTTAATTTTTGAATGGCCATCAACTGTTATAGATGTGTTGGACATTACGTCATTAGTGATGGCGTAATGACGTCATCAACGATTTTTTAAATACTAACCGAGGTCACGTGACAGCTCATTTGAAAGGTCTCCTTATCGCCTTTGCAACAATGTAATCATTTGAATATTTATTTCTACAGGGTTAACCAAAACTGTTGGTTTATTGATACAATTAACTTAGAATAAATGTTTACTTAAATACAATTAAATTACAACAAATGTTCAAATTGCCGACCTTCAGCAATGATACAATGAGAAAGGCGAGCAGTAAATTCTTTTCTAACGTTTTCGTGGACTTCAGGTGTTATTTGTGCAATTTCCATTCGGATTCGCTCCTTCAATTCTTCTACATTATTCATTTGATTTTGATATACTCTGCTCTTTAAATATCCCCACAAAAAAAAGTCTAACGGAGTCAAATCTGGAGACCTTGGTGGCCATTCGATAGGCCCCCTTTTAAATATCCACCTTCCTGGGAAAACGTTATTAAAGGTAATTTCGTACTTCAACGCCATAGTGTGGGGGAGCCCCATCCTGTTGGTACCATAAATCATTTCTATTTGGAAATAGCCGATTCAGCTGTGGCAACAGTTAATTTTGAGAAATTCCAGATAACTAGCAGCAGTTAGGTTTTCCTCAAAAATATATGGCCCCTACAATTTGATTGTTTACAATGCCGGCCCAAACATTCACCTTCTCGGGATATTGTGTCCTTAACTCTTCCATCCAATGTGGATTTTCACTTGCCCAATATCGACATGTCTGGCGATTTACGTGACCGTTCAGCATAAAAGACGCTTCATCTGAAAAAAAGTACCTTTTGTATGAAACCCGGATCTCTGTTACATTGTTCCATAATGATTTCGCAGAATTCGATTCTTCTTTTAAAGTCATCTTGTAATAGCTCCTGGACCAGGTGTACTTTGTATGGATGCCACTTCTCTTTTTTTAGCACTCTTACAACAGTTGATTGGTGGACATTATTATCTAGTGCGACCTGCCTAGAACTGGTATGAGGATTTTCTTGAAACGCCAGTACAACGTCCAGTTTTTTGGCTTCAGATATTGATGTTCTATCACTTCTGGGAAGATCTTTAACATGGCCCGTTTCTCTAATTTTTTTTTCAATTTTACTTACTGTTGATTGAGTAATTGGATCGCGATTGGGGTATTTAGCTTTAAATAAATTACGAACTTCTGCTTGAGTCCTCAGTCTATCTCCATAACCAATCATGGTTAAAATCTCGATTCGTTCTGTTTCTGTTAGTTTCATTTTTATAAAAATGCTATTATTAATGTCGGTAAAAAACTCGAAGAGTAAAAATTTGACGTCTATTATTTGACAGATTCACAGATCATTGACGAATAAAGACGAGTTAATGACAATAATGATTTAAATATTTTTGTAAAAATAATTCCGAGTACTTACTACAATAATTCAATGGTTAACTACTTGTGGTGACTCTCTGTTTATATTATCGTGTTACAACCCGCACTAATTTGTAGTTTGGACTGTGTAGTGGCTCTATTAAGTCGACAAGCCAATGCGAATTTGGGAGATAAAGATGGCAATCGACCATTACATTTAGCCATGAAATCGAACAACGTGGCCATCATTCAAGCTCTTATAGTTTTTGGTGTGGAATTGGATCTTCTAAACAATAAAGGAGAAACTGCTAGGCATTTAATAACAGCCGGTAAGTCTGTAAAACGATTCATAGGTAGGTACTTACTTGTGTTAATTATTTAATTTTTTAGAAAATGAACCAAACATTTTGTACTATTTATCGGCGGTTGGTGCTAGAAGGTGCGTAAAACAAATGGAAGGTTGCACCGAAGGTTGTAGATTTAATGGGACTTACGAAGGAATCCCTCCGCCAAAGGTACACGGTCCAACCAACAGGGATATTTTGAATGCCATGCTATCTGTGGCCGGTATGGAAGTAGCCGCCGAAAAACATAAAAACAATTTTCCGAAAAGCGGTAGACTGCTCTGTTTAGACGGTGGAGGTATCAGAGGACTCATTTTGGTAATAATGCTGTTGGAACTTGAGAATGTATTTGGAAGGCGTATTAAAGATTGTTTTGATTGGTTAGCTGGAACTAGTACAGGCGGTATTTTATCTTTAGGTAAATATTTTTATTTTATTATATTAAATAAGAGATAACAAGCAAGGTAAGTAAATAAGTTCGAATTAATAATCTGCTAATGTATTAAACCCGAAAGTGCATAGTACATAAAAAGAAAGATATCATAACTTCTATTATATATTTTGTGCATTTGTAAGAAAATTTTAACTTAGAAATAATTTTTATTATGTAATGAATCAATATTATATTTTGTACATGAACATGTTATTTAAACCTACCAGAAATTTCGAGAAATTAATTATATGTTTATATTGGCGTCAAAAATTATACACAAATAATGACATAAATTGTGTTTTTTGCCCAAAAATTAAATTCTATATGTAGCTAACAGTTGCGAGAGACATGAGATCTTATCTTCAGGTAGAGTTCCGTACCTAATAACTTTCAATTGAATATGAATTGTAACGAACCGTATGCGCTGCCTCATCGGCGCATCCATGCATTTGTTTCCCCCATACTTACCCGCAGTAAACGTGATCGCCCCACTCTACGAGAGCCATATAAATTCAAGTCCGCTAGCAGAGAAAGACCAGAGACAACCAAAGAGACGGTCAAGTACATGAGCATTTTTGTTCGATTGTCCAATAAAATAGTCCTGCTAGCTCTATCCTTGTTTAGTTCACAAGTTTATGAAATGTCACATCTCTGTCTTATTTTTGGAAAGTAAGCGCATGGAATTTTTGACACAACGGCAAACCTTAGAACATAAAATTTGTTTGATATTCTGTGGTAAATGTGACGTGCCAACTGCCAAAGTATTCAGTCGCCATTATTGTTTTGACGAGTTGTATTAACTGTGTTATATTTGGCATTTTTAGAATAAGTTCAATAATTAGAGTTCTTATTTTTAAACTGTGTAACAGTGGGTTGTAGAACAATTATTTTCGACTTTTGTTTGGTGATTAGTTTGTGTGTAACGATAGTTAAAAAACGATGTGATTTTTTATGCATCCTTTTAGTCTATATCTTGTCATTTCTTTGAAAAGTTAAGAACCACTTCCATGTAATTTGTTCAATAGGCCATATATTATGTCGAGGACCACAATAATGTTTATGTATATAATAATAATAAATAATTTTTCAATAAAGTATGTTTTCTTTTAGTTTTGTATTAAATTTTTAATGAAAGAAATAAGAAAATAAACGAAAAAGGGTTTGCCCGCGCTTTTTTAAATTTCCTGAGAAGCGCGAGCGCCATTTTAATTCACTTTCCGATTCTGGTGGACCAATTCATTACTGTAGAATAAAAATTTAACATGTACTTGGGCGTCTCTTGGTTGTTTCTGGAAAGACACTTTCCTACGGATCGTTAACCAGGCTAGTAGCTTCCAGCGTGCTGAGCTGAGTGACCACCTGACTGGCTTCTTCCTTAGGAACGACTTACCTCCAGCGTGTTCAGCTGGGTGAGACGTTCAAGGCAAGGACATATCCGTATTTCGAATACTTCGCCTACAGCGTGCTGAGCTGAGCAACAAGCGAAGGTAGAAAGTCCTGCGTCAGTTCCGCCATATCGTGGAAACACGAACGCTTCGTTTTTAGCGTGCTGAGCTAAACGAAACGGCGGTGTTCTAGATCGAGGATTAACTGACCGCCGTCCTCCGATACCGACCCGTCCCTTCCTGTGCTGGAGGTCTATTCTCGAATGTCGAACAAAATATGTCGCATTCGACATTTGTCGATGAAAATTGTCGCACAACTTCAAATTGTGGTATACTCGATTGGATTCGTCTTCCAATTCGCATGAGACATATTTTGTCGAATATCAGGAGCTGGCAACACCGATTTAACGATTCTCAAATATGTTCTATGCCAATGTAGGATGTGAGTTTTGGTTTTTTGATAGTTATATTTGTATCAATTTGTATTTGTGTGGTAGATTAGATTGTTTTTTGTTTGAGGCTCGTGTTTAAGGTGGATTCATGCAAGCAAAAATTAAAAAACTTCATTCAAAACCAGCAAATTACAATTAAAATTAGTACTTAGAATTAGTAGTAAAAGCTTGGCATATGACTAACAATACTCATAACTTTTAAATTAGTGTTTCCACTTATACTTACAATTACACTTACTTTAGTATTATATTGGTTAGATTATCTATATACCTATTATGATACAATCGGAAAAATAGGTACCTTTCTTCAAGAGATATAATGCACTTTCACGATTCCCTTGTTCTATTAAGGGTTCTAGATTAATTATTAGTCTCTACCTAATTCTTTAGTTAATTTGAACGTTTTAATAAACTTTCTTTGAGATAAAAATAATATAAAAACTTTTCTACATATTCCTCGTCTCTCTCTCGAGGCCGTTCATACATTTCTTGATTTTCTAAATTTTCAATTGCAATTAATAAAACTGCCATTTTCTCTCTACAAAAATATCTGAAAAAGTACCAAACAAAACTATTGATAGCTTTTGTATATTCCTTATGGTGTATTCATTTTATGTTTTTTTAACGTTGAAATAAAAACATAAAAAAGGATTGTGGTTTCATTTCCCATATAAATTAACAAAAATTAACATGTATAATGATAAGCTACAAATTTCGCCGGAAAACACGTCACAGAATAAAAAAAATTTAAAATGAAAGTAAAATTCTAAGTAAATGATTATACCCCATCTATCTCAATATAGGTAATATATTGTATATATTAAATTTGTTTTAAAAATGTTTTAGCCATTGCCACTGGGAAAACGATGAAAGAATGTCTGTGTCTGTATTTTCGTTTAAAAGAACAAGCTTTTGTTGGGCGTAGACCTTATTCCAGTGAAAATTTAGATAATATACTGAAAGATACCTTTGGAACAGAAACTGTAATGTCTAGCATTAAACATCCCAAGGTAATGGTTACCGGAGTGTTGGCTAACAGAAAACCTGTAGACTTACACCTGTTCAGGTAATTTTCATTTTGGTAATAGTTCTTAAGAATCTCTTTGGTCTCAGAAAGATAATGAGCCAGCTAAAGTAAAGCAAGCTCCTTGAGCTAGTGAAATAACAACTAACAAATGTTTTTCTTAGCCCACTATTTTTTTTTCGCTATAGCAAATTATCTGCATTTAGGTTTTTTAATTTCTTTAATAGAAGAAAGTTGCCATTTTTAGATATACTACAAAATAAGTCGGCCAGTAATATCTCACACCTTACCCCGTTTTTAAGTATTGCGAGGATGTTGGTAACTAAAAGTAAGAGTATTATTTTACTTAAATTAGTTTGATTGATTTTTATACTCATTTTGTAGATAAATAAACTTTACTGTTTAAAAATTACTATGTCATTTAATAATAAAAATAGACATAGGATTGGATATATTTAATAACAAATAGTAATTGTTAAACATGGCGCTGCGAAAGCAAAAAGATATTTAAGCAAAAAGTAACACAGGAAGATATAGAATATTATATTGTAAAAGTGAGGTTAAAATTGTTTTGGAATCCCTAAAAAATGGCAAATTTAAGCCTAGGGGCAGTAAAACTACCTCCAGATTCTGATCTGCAAGGACAGAATGCCTCTCTAGAATGGAAATTTTGCAAGACAGCTTTCGAAGACTATTTATTAGCTACCGGCAATCACGAGGCGGCCGATAAGGTAAAATTATCATTGCTGAGAAATATTATGGGAACGGAATCAGCTAGAATTATGGCAACTTCCAATGTACCTACAGTACAAAACGATGAATATAACTGCATGATGGATCTAATCCCTAAATATGTGAATCCAAGGGCAAATGAGTGTTTCGAACGGTATAACTTCCTCAAAAGAACACAGGAAGAAGGGGAGAGTCTTTTGAGCACTTCTTAACAAAATTTTGATGGGGATAACATATACCACAACAAGAGAAGCCCTACTGAGGATTGATAAGTTAACCCTGGAAAAAGATATCCACTTCTGTAGGTCAAGTGAGCTAAGTAAGAGTCAAAGTCTCCAGTTCCAAAATGCTACGACCAGTGAAGCAATAATTTATCGATATCTTTTAACTAATTTTATTTTCGCTGTTTAATTGTATTTTTATAAAAAAAGTAAAGATGACAGAAGATTTAAATTTAAATTGCGTGTATTTTATGTTGCCTACCTATGATCTAATTTATTAAAACATTAATAAACAAGAGACTGTAGTGAAAGGTACAAGAGAGAAAATATACTTATAATCTTTTGATCTTTCAATAACTAACAAATAATATCTTCTCAAGATTACGGCTAGCAGGATACTGAGTAAGGGAAACGAAACAGTCAAAGGAAACTGGCATTAGAACTCGCAAATGTTTTGGATGGATTTCATTATGACATCATTCTTTAACAGGTGCTACTTTATTGACATAATCAGTGCCGTTACCCCTCCTATTAATTTAACCTGTACATTAGATAGACAGTTGTCAACTTTCTTGAGCACCGTAAAAACACAGTTATAATTTGAATAAATATTTATTTTTATACCTATTTCCAAAATTATATTAAGAGAAAATTGCCAGAATGAAAATTATTAGGCATATCTATTTAAAATTTACCTACTATCTAAATGTTTTAAGTGCGTTTTCTCTTTATTGTCTATAGCTGTAATACAAAATAGTCGATTTGAGCTAATTAGTTCTTATACCTTAGTCTATTTTGACTGCAAGTTATCTGTTCTAAAACAAGTTTTAAGCTGATATGTGTGTTTACTTTATTTTTAATTTTGTGCAAAGACTGAATTTATTTTTAGTTTATTGAGAAGATGGTGTTTTTTCTTCATAAGCTAACAGGTCGGCTGAAAAGTCCCCGGTCTGACCTATAGATGACGACACTAGAATTAAATCCATTTCATTTTTAGATAGTATTAACCTTCAAAAGATTCGTGTAAAAATATGACAGCTGTCGTACTATTAGTTTGTGAGATATTGCATTTTCAGTGAAGCAACTTTTGTTATTTTCAAAAAGATGGAAAAAAAAGAATTTCGTGTGCTTATTAAATATTGTTATTTGAAAGGAAAAAATACAGTTGAGGCAAAAGTTTGGCTTGATAATGAGTTTCCGGACTCTGCGCCAGGAAAATCAACAATCATTGACTGGTACGCAAAATTCAAGCGTGGTGAAATGAGCACCGAAGACGGTGAACGCAGTGGACGCTCAAAAGAGGTGGTTACCGAATCCATAAAATGATTTTGAGTGACCGTAAAGTGAATATGATCGAGATAGCTGACACTCTAAAGATATCTAAGGAACGTGTTGGACATATCGTTCACGAATATTTGGGTATGCGGAAGCTCTGTGCGAAATGGGTGCCGCGCGTGCTCACAATCGACCAAAAACAGCAACGAATTGATGATTCTGAGCAGTGTTTGCAGCTGTTAAGTCGTAATAAACCCGATTTTTTGCGTCGATATGTGACTATGGATGAAGCTTGGCTCCATCACTACACGCCTGAGTCCAATCGACAGTCAGCTGAGTGGACTGCGGCCGGTGAACCGCCACCAAAGCGTGGAAAGACTCAACAGTCAGCTGGCAAAGTTATGGCCTCAGTTTTTTGGGATACACACGGTATATTGTTCATCGACTATTTGGAAAAGGGAAAAACAATCAACAGCGACTATTACTGTGCATTATTGGAGCGATTGAAGACCGAAATCGCGAAAAAACGGCCCCATATGAAGAAGAAAAAAGTGTTGTTTCATCAATACAATCCTTTTCTCTGACCTGAAGAGAATGCTCGCGGGAAAAAAATTTGGCTCTGATACTGAGGTAATCGCCGAAACTGAAGCCTATTTTGAGGACAAACCGAAGGAGTACTACAAAAATGGTATCGAAAAGTTGGAAGGTCGCTATAATCGCTGTATCGCCCTTGAAGGCAACTATGTTGAATAAAAAAAATGAATTTTGTCAAAATATTGTGTTTTACTATGGTAGACCGGGGACTTTTCAGCCGACCTGTTAGTTTGACAGTAGCACCTTTCCTACTCTAGTTTCTTCATCTTCTTACCAGTATTAACATAAAGTTTTATATGTCAGTTTTAAGTTTCTCTTGGACTTGGTTAGTGTAAAATGTTTTGTTGGATCACCAACCAAACATAATTCTTGATTTTTTCGTCGATTTTTGCCTCATTCTTCTCGCTAGTCTGTTTTGACTGCCTAGGTTCTGCAAATCTTAAGCCAATATATGTGGAACTAATTTACCCCGTGTTTAGGCTTGTTTTACTTTGCTTGGAATATTTTGTTGTATTTACCAAAACTTTTCTATGTTGTAGGAGCTACACGAGTCCCAATGATATTTTAGGTGTCGAACAGGATTCTTGTTACGAACTTCCATGTTCTCCAGATGAACAACTCGTCTGGGAAGTTGGAAGAGCAACTGGTGCAGCACCTACTTACTTTAGGTAAAAATAGGCTTTTGAGTATTTTGTAACCGAGATAAAATTAATGAAAATTCGATTATAGAGCATTTAAGTTTTACTTGGATGGCGGTCTGATCGCCAACAATCCCACTTTGGACGCTTTGACAGAAATTCACGAGCATACGTTGGCGTTAAAAGCCAAAGGTCGAGAAAACGAAATGTGTCCAGTGAACGTAGTCGTTAGTCTCGGCACAGGTCTAATTCCGGTGACTCAAGTCAAAAGCATCGACGTGTTTAAACCGGAAAGTATATGGGACAGTGCAAAATTGGTGATAGGTTTATCGTTTCTTGGGTCTCTGCTTGTCGATCAAGTAAAACACAAATATATTATATTGATTATTATTATTATTGATTGGTTGTTTTTAGGCGACTTCAAGTGATGGGCGAGTGGTGGACAGAGCAAGAGCTTGGTGTTCCTCGATCGGCGTTCCGTATTTTCGTTTCTGTCCGCTAATCTCGGAAGAAATAGCTATGGATGAGAAAAGCGACGAAAAACTAGTCAGGATGCTTTGGGAGGCGAAAGTGTACATGTATGAAAATTTGAGTGCCATCAGAGAACTCGCCGATATTTTAAACAGAGGTTAAAACGCTTCACTTCACTCAGCAACAATATATTATTTAAATATTATAAATCTAGTCGTCGGTTAGTGAAATATTTTACGCACTTGGTAGGATCTTGCATTCCTTTTTTTTATTATAAACTTGTTCGAAGTCTATCTTGTTGTTTGTTTAGATTTGTTAATATAATTTGTTTACCATGACTTTTAGTTTTAAGGAAATAGTATAGTTTAAAATTGTTTCTAGTCATTCAATCTACTCTAGACAACGAAACTGTTTCAAATAGTCAATACTACCTAAAACAGTACCTACCAATAAGGTAAACGATAAATAACTGGTTTTCCACGTCGGATCTGAAAAACCGTTAATGTAAAAAGTTTTTAGACATTATGTGGTCTTTAACTAAAAGAGTGTAACAGTGACAGAAAATTTAGGGCCGGAAAATCTTCCGTTTATTCCCAGGAGCATAAAGAAGAGCGATGTATACATACATTCCACAAAAATCGGTCTACTTTTGATGTTGTTTTGTTCCAAAACTTCTAAAGATGCTTTTTGGTACTTGAAAAGTGTAAATTATAATATGTAATTAAATATCTATCTGATATCTAACAGGACCAATCATTTTACTATTTATTTTAGGAGAAATTAACAGTTTTTTCCAATTTAGGCATCCAGGCTCGGGTTTGGGACTGATTATTGGACATCTAGGGAGTGATAGGTATCGTTAGGGATTGATAAACATTAATATTATTTTAATAAAATAAGTTAGCCATGCATTTGAAATCATATTTATTTGTAAAATATTTTGAATATAATCATATATAACAAAAAACATAACTCTTTGATACTTCTTAACAAAAATAAAACTTAATAATGAAATTCTTTAAATAACAAAGGGGTGTTAAACGTAACAATGTTAATAGTTAGGGGTGTACAAAATCGTACTAGGAAATCAATTTTTTAACGACAATGGCGTTATATGTACAAACGAATTATCAACTGGAAAAGAAATTTTTATCCTCAAACCACAATTTTCGTCTAAATTTTACTGTAGGCACGGTTACAAATTTTTTATGAGGTGTTCTAACTGTTGTGTTCGTGCAGTATGATACAAAACAAGATTTATATGGTATTGACATTATTCAAATTTGAAAAAAAATGTAGAGAAAAGCTAACTAAACTTAGCTGTAGACAAATTTAAGATTCAGAACACTTATATATTTTGAAAGTTCTTCAAATTAGATTGGCCTTTTTGTAACTGGCTATTAGGTATAAGTTCATACAACATCTAAATCAGAAAGTGGCTTACTTCATATATGAGTTATGTATCTCTAGTGAAAGTTGAAAACATTTAGGAATTCTCAATTTCCAATTTTCTCCTAAAACATTTGATTCAAAAATTTTTTAAATATATTTTTGCAAAGTAGTGCTAATATACTTTAATAAAATACCAGAAACCGGATATCGGTTTAACACTCCATTAATAATAGGTACAGCATCACATTAGATGATTTTAAAAAAATTAATTTATTAACTATTTGACAAAATATTATATTTTCAACAATACAAGACGAAAAATTTAAGATCAAATATCAAAGATTCAGAAATAAAAGATCAAAAATAAATTATTATTAATTATATTTCATTGGCAGTATAATAGGTTTTGCAGATGACACTGCAATATTTTATGAATCACATACGTGGGAAGAATTAAAATCTAGAGCTGAAACCGATTTCTGCTTTATCAAAAAATGGTTAGAACATAAATTACTTACAATAAATATTCTTACCCTTCTCTTGTAATTCTTCTAGTTCGCCAACATTCGACGGACTATGCATAAATAATGAACAGTCTTTTGTAATTTCACACGTTTACAATATAAAATACCTAGGTATAGTTTTTGAGCAACATATGAAATGGAACTCGCACATTTCTTTTATAATAAATAAACTAAGAGTTATATTGTATAAATTTAGAAAGCTTAAAGATGTATTGCCTGAACATTATATACCATGCTTTGGTGGAAAGCCACCTTAGATATGGAATCTTAGTATGGGGAAGTGCGTTGAAAACGCATCTGCAACCACTAGAAGTTATACAACGACGTTTTCTAAAACTTATCTATTCTAAAAAATCTCGCTATCCATCTGATGCTCTATACTCAGAATTGAAAATTATGGATGTAAGACAATTATATTTCTTTCATTGTAATACTAGGTATCACAACAAAAAACAATTTGCACAGCATCCATCGCACAAGTATAATACCCGACAACATCACTTCTTTATTGTTCCCTTAATGTTAAAAACGACTATACTCAACATTCTTTCTTATTCCTCGCACCGAAACTTTATAATAGCCTTCCAGAACAATTAAAACAAATTAGAAATTTAAATATCTATGTTTAAAAAATTGCTAAAAGAATACATTTTTCAAAAAAGCAGGGATACTATAAATAATCTGTTTTGATCTATAATCTATCTACTTTTTACTACATTTACTAAATTTTTCTTAAATATTAATAGCTAATACCATCTTATATATAAATTTTAGCGCATGTATGCATCTGATCCAGAATCTTTTAATCTTTTATACTTATTTTTTTATATATTCTTATTCATAGATAAATTAATAACATGTATCTCAAAACAAGTGTTCATTCACTTTATGAGAAATGTTATTTCCTGCTGAAACAAGTGTTTTGCACTTATCGGCATCTAGGCTTTTCTATATGTTCAACATTTTCTATTTTGTAAATTCGTAATTGTGAATAAAGCAATATTATTATTATTATTATATTATTCAAAAATAATATCTTCGGCAACATCTGCATTAATTTCATTCAAATCACACAATAATGTTGGTACAAAATAGTTAAATGTAAAAACAAAATTACCAAAATTAAAAAAAAAATCTAATGTTTACAAAATTAATTGTCCAAAATGTAATGCTGTATATGTAGGTCAAAGGTCAAACACAAAGAAATTTTGAAATAAGATTTAATGAACACTTAAGAGCATATAGATTAAAACAACCAGATAAGTCAAACTATGCAAAACACGTTCTTGAACATCCAAACTCACTTATACAAACCAATGACATTCAAATACTACATATTTGTGATTAAAAAAAAATTAGATTTCCTCGAAGAACTTGAAATAAAAAGACATCTAGCAGATCAACAATTTAAAGTAGTGAATGAACATCATTGCACAGTTATACTGATCTTAGAGGAAATTACATCCAGGATAATCCCTTAGGGCTAATAACATCTAGGCTTTAATATTGTTATGTCTTAACTACTTAATCAACATCAAACACCTAGCTACAAACAAACAAAATGTAACTTCAATATGTCAATCTGACGATGCTAATTCCAACGAAACAGCTGTCATTGAATTTAAAACGTATTTTTTCTACGGCTGCTATGGAATGTGGTGCTTTTGACAGAACTACAAAGTAACGTATTGCTATCAACTGTGGGAAAAAATCTACCTCACGGATCTTTTTCCACACCACGTACATTTAAATTTAATGGGAATTCACCCGTGAGGTAGATTTTTTCCCACAGTTGATAGCTGCTGTTACGAAAAAATAAAACACCAGGAATCTCAATACAAAATTGCAGTAATGTAACAATTACTACAACATTAATTAAATTAGTTTTTTTTTGTATTAAGTATGTGCCGTTTATTTTATAACCTGTGATGTCCTGGTACCACTACAGGAAGAGTCCAGGGCCGAACGGAACATGTTACTACAGCCACGTCGCAGAAACCGGAACTACGTCACAGCGAGTATAAAAGACAGCTTCCAGAACCAGCTCTCCCTCTCGACCAGTCCGCATCCGTAGTCCCACTACTGAAAGACAACGAGATCAACCGGATCCGCAAGCAACCATCTCGAGGTTCCGCCAGCCATTCATGTTAGTTGTACACGTTAACACCAATCAATAAAGTATTTAGCTAACCAGTGTATTCTTTGTATCACCAACCACTGCATAACCAATAATAATAATAATAAAATGTTATGAATTCACTTCTTTATTTTTATTATTAATATGCAGCCGTAGAAAAAGTATAGTGTGCAACACGATGGAAAAGACACAAAGTGTAACTTTTCTACCTTGTTGCACAATATACTATTACGAATAAATAGTGGAAGTTTCATTCAACCGTTTAGTTGTTTACTGTTCTGGTTAAATTTACTTAAGAGTTTAGGTTCACAAATAATATTTGTTTATTAATCAATCAATTTTTAATAACATGTCAACATAAAACTTAATTTCTACAAAAGACATATGACATATAATAAATTATATAGAAACATTGTATGATGTACCTATAAATGAGAAGAAACTTACGTATAGGTACATCACATTTTTTAAAACTTGAATAAGATCTAACTTTTTTTTGTAATAAATAATTAAATTATCTATTAATACTTTTTAAATATTTTTGTTAATTTTTATTAATTTGATACCATACTAGTAACCTACGTGTTTAGGGTACCTAATAATAGGGTTATAATTTAAGTTTATTTTTGTTTTTATAAAATGATATGTTTATATTTGTGTTTTAAAATTGTATTAAATTATATTTTATTTAAATAATGGGTGTCTTTTTTATTATTTATTTCGTCGTTATTCTTTTTAATTGCCATTGCTTCAGAAGTTTTTCTTTTTCTTTTATTTTGGTGTTTTGAATTTTGAAAAGTATGTAATATTAGTTGGTCGTTGGGCGCCAATTTGTAACCATATTATTACGTTGAGCGTCAATTTGTGATATGATTTACGTGTTGAGAGTGAATTTATAAAAATATTTAGTTAACTTTTAAAAAATAACAATATACCAAAAGAAAAAATGTAATTTACAATAAAACAAACATTAATCTTAATTTTGTCTTTAATTAGTTGTAAAAGATATTTCAATAATTAACAAAATTTATAAATGTTTATCACAGCAAAAATTATGATAGTTAAATACCTCGACTAGGGGTGAGTAAGTTCATTAGCTCTGACTATAGTACAATATTTGTTTCTTTAAGAAATTATAAGGGCGCCACTGAAATCTTTTTATTTTTTATGATACTACTGAAGAAAGTTGTTTTAAGCTGAGTTATTTAAATAAGTATCATAAGATGACAGAAAGATGTCAGAAAAAACTGTCTATCAAGTAAAAAAAAAGAAAATGTACAAACAGATAAAAGATAAATAGATTTCCTTGGTGCTAAAATGAATGAAGTTGAGAATACGTTACAAAAAAAATAATCCGCAAACAGTTCTTTACAAAAACTTATTCTAATACAGTTGACGATATAGATAGATATAAACGGAGATAAAAGAGAAAAAAATATGGGAACAGTAAACTTGATATACCACAATAAACTTATCTGTTAACAATAGTGGACGATCCTTCGCCGCACCTTGGGGTCGCTACGGCACTGTCTAGGTGGTTCCAAATGATTATGGAAGATCACGAGTGGAGGGATGATCTGCCCAAGTTGTAGAGATGATCCAGTTAAAAATGTGCATACGAGAGCTTAAAGTTTACGAGCTGTTCAAGTTTACTGAATCTTCAAATTACAGAGTTGCTTCTTGTTTACTGTATTATATTCCAACTTTCTGTATATGACAGTAAACCAATAGAAGAAAATGATACTGGGAATAATTATTAAAACCTCTTGAACCCGATAATGCCAACTCATTAGTACACCTCGTAGCGTAGCTACTTTGAACTTCCAGTTATAATTATAGAGACCGTATTCATTATTTTATTATTAAAAATTTTTTAGGACAGATGGAGCTAGCGGTACTAATTGAATTTAATATTTAGGATACCAGGTGCTTAAAATGTTAACAGGTACTGTTACAAGTATTGATTAATTAAATTGTGCTATTTATGTGCAATTTCTATTTTTTTGATTGTTAACGTCCTTCTGAAAAGTGTAGTTCTTTTCAACGGGTATGAGGACATATAATCTGATCCTGACAATCCTGTCAGGGACTGTTTCGTTCAAGATGACTTCCGAGCATGTATTGATGGCAACCACTTCAGCTTACAGGATAGTATCTGCTGAGACCAGGTTGAGACTATACGTCTTCGGTCTTCCCTGTATTTTCATTGTTGATTCCAATCCCAGTGCAGGAACGCACCCAGTCAATAACACAATAATAAAACAAAATATATACATTTGCCAACTAAAACTACTCTTAGAACTTTTCTTTATGTTTATATTTTGTTTTATTTTTGTGTTATTGACGGGGTGCGTTCCACTTCTCTGTGTTAAGATATGGTCGTAAACCATTTTACTACTCCTATGCAGAAATCTTAAATACATTTTTGCCCTGAAGATGTCGATATAAATCGACGAAACGTTGGCCAAATTTTGATTGCAATTTCTATATTATATATATTTTTTTTAGTTGTTCAGATAACCCTTTTATGTATGGAAGAGCTATATAATTTGTATTGATTTTAATATTTTGATTATCATTGTAATTGTTATAAAATCTGTTATTATAGTGAATGGTATTAAAATGATTTTACCTGGATTTACCTTAAAGCCTTCATTCAGGCACCATTTATCTATAATGTTTGCAAACCTTATTTACCTACCCATAAATAATACAAATATGTAAAAACATTTTTTCGGGAATTAATTAAATAAAAAAATAA
Organism: Ophraella communa; assembly: GCA_035357415.1. NCBI lineage: Eukaryota > Metazoa > Arthropoda > Insecta > Coleoptera > Chrysomelidae > Ophraella > Ophraella communa. Next base: position 64,673 of record JAYKXQ010000049.1, read on the forward strand.
TGACATTGGGTTAAACCCGCAGATGCAGCCGCAGACACGTGTTTCTGTCTCCTTAGACTTCATCAGTACGGCATAGCTAAGGACAATATTACCAAAAAACACTGAATGATGGAAAACAATCTAAATCATCATCTTAATATTAGGTACAAAAGATTTTAATAGATAAAAGTACAGAAAAGTGTAACTAGTTTATAGGACCTAAGACAATCCAATACACTCTTCGTGTTGCGTTGAGTTTTTACTTGTCTTTTGTTTGAATAAAGTGTGATTTATCATTAATTTCTGTTTACCTTGACCCGATTCATATGCCACATATATGTGTTATTGATTTATTAATCAAAGTATGGTGGATACAAACATCATTTATATAGACCCGACTTTAATTATTTTCCTTAAAATATTTAACTAATACGTTTGAAACATGGCATAGAAAGAAATATAATAAATGAATACCTCGACGTTCCAATAATAAATAGGTACCTATATTTTAATGGTTTTACAGAAATTAGTTCTTTATTGTGAACGCATAATAAAAAATGTATCGTATAACAATTGTAAATGGTTGGAAAGTATAGTTAAATGATAAATAAATGAAATTTATTAAAAACTGGCAGATAAGGAATATTTAGACCTAATTTAAATAAAGCATTTTATGCAATTATACAAATGAAAAAATCAGTAATGTTGCATAAGCTGCTATAGACTCTATTAAGTCCCCTTATTCTTGGTTCCATTGGAGAAAAAATCCATTATAAACACAAATATATATATTAACTATAGAAAATTAAACAAAATTACAATTATAAAATCCAAAACATTTTTTAAAAAATAAACTTAATTATTTTTATGTTTTACCTATTATTGATTTATAATACCTTAGAAACGGAATATGTTATGGTAGCAATAATACCTGCTATCACACCTAGGGCATTATAATGCCCGGAAATTCTATTGCTTATCCAATTTTATTTCTCTCATAATAAAGATCCATTTTATACAAAAAATAATGTAAAAATTACAATTTTGAAATGTCCCGGAAAATGTAGCTGATCCCACTATAGAATGGTTGGTGTTTTTTGTGATGGTAAAGGTGGCAGCACTAACGCTATTTTGTACAGTTGACAGAAGCAAACATGAACCCTGGGTGGGCGTGTCCTTGTCGCTGTAGTTGTATTTTCATCTCACTTATGCAGCCACTAAAATTGATATTATCGTTAACATTGGCTCGTGATTGGCTGATTGTGATAACCTTGAAATTAGTTGGCATATTTTCCGCGGACCATGTTTGCTTCTGTCGACTGTATAGTTTGTAAATTGTCTATTAAAGAATTTTCAAAATATGCCATTAGAACGGTTTCGGTTATTTGAACAATTGCGTTGGCATCTTTCCAAATACCAAATATGCCATACTCCCGATCATACTGTTGCCTTGATTTAACTGGCAAAAGATTTTCGGTCGCTTTTATGGCGTTTTTTATATTTTGAGGAATATCTTCCATTTTTAAGCAAATATTTAAACAAAAAATGGCAACTGACTAACTATCAGAAACATCAAAGTCAAACTTAAATAATCTCTGCAAGTCACTTGATAAATTTCTGTACAATTGTTTTTGTTCATAAAAATCAATTTTTAGGTAAAACATAACGCACCACGGGCACTGTTAGATTCTAATACCCATCAGGCGGAAACCTAGCCCTCGGGCTACTATTACTCTAAAGATTTTTTATAATACTAGTAAATTTTATTTGAAAGTCGTGAACAAAGTATAGTATTCTACTCGCATGTAATGGCTATTATATGTTTATTGAATAATATAGTATTATTTTAATAAAATTTGGTGAATTCATTTATTTTACTGAAATAAACAATTGATAAAATTTTCAGCCTTATCAGTTGAGGATTTCGGTTTTTATACTGCTTTTTTTGAAATCCACTGTAGTAAAGATGCAAATTTTGCGGATTTTGATTCTTTACATTCTTTAAGATTGGTTACGATGCCTAGGGTACGGAGACCTGTACAATTTCGTCGACTTAGTGAGTTTCATAGAGGTCGTATAGTGGGACTTCGGGAAGCTGGATTTTCTTTTCGGGAAATTGCAGTTAGAGTGTAAAATAAGTGAGCGAAGCGCTGCAAACATTCACATGCGTGCCTTAATGTACTTTTAACACTTACTTATATCATAAATAACTATTAAACTGGGTGTTTCGCAGGTGTCTTTAACTAGAAAAGTTTTTTAACAAATAGTGAATGTTTTATTACAAAGTTTTTTGTTTAAAGTTTTTAAGTAGTTTTTCTTATTTAGAAATAAATAATTTCCCCATGAATGTATATTATATTTTCAGCTGAATTTATTAAAAAATAAAAATATGTGCAGTAGTTTTCCTTATAATGTTTATTCACAACTTTTAATAATTTTACGTTCTTTATGATAAGAAACATTTGTACAAACAAATACTTACTTAAAGGTACTTAATAAAACTAATTTTTTCTGTATTTTACTTTATCTTTTAAAGATAACGATGGTTTAAATAACACTTACTTGCACCTTTTTTTTAAGTGAATTGTAAATAGTGAATTTAAAATCTTAATTTCTTGATAAACGATCTACTTTTATCAATAAATTGAAGTAGGTAAACATATATTCATGCAAAATCGTTTATACAGGAAAAATAATGATAAAAATGTTAACGTGGAATATAACAAACTAATGGTATTCAAACGTATTTATACTGTCTAAAACAAAATAAATATTAGAAATGATCCAATAAAACTCAAAGTCAAAAACCACAAAAACCTCCCTATCCACCGATTGGGAAATATTGTATCGAGGTACTGCCGGACATTAAGTTGGTAATGTGGTGGTGCTCCATCCTGCTGAAACCATATCGTATTCGCTGGAACTTGAGGGTTACCTGAATCAGGATATAAATTTGCCAACGTTGGAATGACATCATTTTGAAGTAGTGCCAAATAATTGTTGCCATTCAAGTTGCCCTCAATAAAAAAGGGACCAATGATATTGTTCCCTACAATCCCTGCCCAAACATTAACCTTTTGAGGGTATTGAGTGTGTTCTTCTCTCATCCAGTGAGGATTTTCCGTGGACCAGTAGCGGCAATTTTGCCGATTAGCATGACCTTTAAGTAAAAAAGTACACTCATCAGAAAACATAACGTCTTCTAATTGGATAATATTGTTATCCAACATGTCCATCATTTGCTCACAAAAAAAAGTTCTCCTTTCAAAATCGTCTTCCATGAGCTCCTGAGTAGGTATCATCTATATAATATTATGTTTGCTATCGATGTATGGCTAGCATTGAATGTAGTGGATGCCTGTCTACTCGATGTATGTGGGTTTTCCTGAAACTCAAGCAACACATCTTCCTGTTGTGTTCGGATGTTATCTCCGTAACCAATCATTTGTAAAACTGTTATTTTATGCATTTCCGTTAATCTAACCATTTTTCAGAATTGAATTGAACAAACTTTATACTTGAATTACTACAATGACAACTTAAATAAAAAAAATTACCACTGCTTGTTAAAATACCGTTGCCACGGAAATTCTTAAGTTTTTTAATGGTTACCATCTAAAAACCACATTGCTATGGTTTTTGTTCACTTTCTCATTATCAAGACCTAAACGGGAAAAAAGTTTTAAGTATATTGTAATAAGTTTCGAGTATATTTTAGCGAATTTCGGTAACAACATGATATTAATTTTTTTTATGTTAATTTTTGCATCAAATTTAAAAACAATAACATTTTTGAATAGAGAATGAAGAGACCTTTCAAATGATATATCACAAGCCTATACTTCCCATTTAAAAAATTGGGGGTTGTACCTGTCATTTTAAGGGGATTGAAGGTAGGGGTTGCATTTTCACGTTAAAGAATGTCAAGTTATAATTTGACGTGTTTCGGGATTTTTTATAAATATGTACAGTAACCGAACTAATGAATTTATTCCATTTGGCTTTTTGTATATTATAGATTATTTTTACTTAGCAATTATTGTAAACATTGTCTAGCAATACAAATATTCAATTTTCTTCACGTTCATGACCACTGAGTTTGATAATATTAGTTCCACCTTTTTTTATTCATCATCTGTGTTCGTATCCCCTCTTTTCTTGAATCCTGGATCCCCACTAAAGAACGTGACGCGAGAAAAACGGCGCTTGCTAGTTTAGTTGCTACGTCTAAATATTTTGTAAATTATCTTATCGTTACTCATAGTAGGAAGTTGTTCGTGCATTTACAAGAGTGTAGTTGAATTTTTTAATAGCGATGGCTAAAACAGTGCCTTGTGGACATTTAAATATTCCAACTGTAGGTTTGGGTACTTGGGAGGTAAGCAACATTGTCTCTTGGGTTTTAGTTGCATATAGTATAAAATAAATCCATCTGTAGGTATAGCGCTCATAATCCGTTAATGAAAATTAATTATTTTCACAAGTGAAATTTGCTTTAAAGTTTTTGAAATAAATGATAGCTTAGTAGTTGTAGTTTTTTTTATTTAGAAATAACTAATATTTTCCTTAAATTGATTGTACTAACCCTTACTTTTTGGAAGTCCATCTTATTAAGGAAATAAAAAACTCTTCGTTTGTCATTGAGCCTTTTAAAAAAGCAGTTTTTAAATAAATATTGGAAGTTTTGTTAAAACGAAGAGTTTTTTATTATCCTTAATATTTTCCTATTAATGTTTAGATTTTTAAATGATTTTTTTTGTAATTTTTACATAACACTATAATTTTTTACATTTAAAGGACAAAAATATACAGTGTGGGCCACAGAAAACAGTCCACCTCGATTTTTGACAGTATTTATTAGATTTAAAGAAAATGAGAAAACAGGTCGGTTTTTGTTCCAAGGGGAACACATTTTTACGATACACACATCTGTCATTTATCAACTACCTCCCTTCCACTCACCCAACCCCTTATTTTTAAATAGGGAATGTACCATGTGCGGAATATTATTAGAAAGGCATTTAAATGGAGTATTCAGACCTAACAATCTTTTACGATTTTTTTTTATATTTGCACCGCCTTTGCAAAAAAAGTCTTAATTCATTTAAAGTACAACACCTCTTAAAAATGTAACGTAACGCCTATGGTTTGTCATTTTTTTGGTCATATCAGAAGTAAATAAAAACAAACAAATATTGCAAAAGTAGGTAATAAATTAATTGTAATGTAAAAAAATTAAATAAATTAGAATTTATAATACATTAAACTATTTGCTTAAATTAATATTAAATTATTTAATTAGATGTTCAAAATGATGTCTATCGACTTCCATACAATTATATATAGAGCCGCTGCTCGAAATTACGTCGATCGTTTTGAAGCATTTAAGGGGTTATTAGGCTGCATTCATGTATTCGTCGTTAAGTTATTCCAATGAAGCGGGTTCGGTTTTATAAATTTTTGTCTTTAAATAAATCCAAGGGTGTTAAATCGGGGGATCTTGCAGGCCATTCAATAGGGCCTCTCCTTCCAATCCATTTACTTCTGATATGACAGAAAAAATGACAAACCATAGGCGTTACGTTACATTTTTAAGAGGTTTGTACTTTAACTGAATTAAGACTTTTTTTATATGTCTCACATGGTACATTCCCATCATGAATACAAATTGGCGTCCTGTCATGGATTTTTTAAAATAGGTTATGAAATTTCATGATTTCGAACAACGAATACGCTCATAAATCGCATTTATAATAGTTTTGATGGGATGCAAATATTAATTAGGGTCTGCAATAACACGATGATGTAGTTTAAAGTCCAATATTCAATATCAGTCCAGTCGCCTATTAGGTATTAAATATATTGTTATTTTATGTCGTTAACTATTCTGACGACTCAGCAATGCTCTGAACTTACCAGAGTGAGTTACTGGGGTTTGGTTTTTTGGAATGATATAATAAACTTGAAAGACGCACCTGAGTTTTGTTAAAAGTTGGACAAAATATTTTTGAAATATTTTATGGAAGTGAGCAAAACACTTGAAAATATTGAAAATGGGGTTTTTAAAGATGCTAAATAGATTGATGCAGTCTGTTGTTTGATAGGAAGTGTATAACAGATAAATCTAGTTGGGAAAGTGTTGAGGTTGAAGTAGTACAGCGAAACTCAAAACAAATCAATTTTGTAACCCAGTTAAGAATGTTAGCAAAATTTGAAGGCAGCAAATTCAAAGGTATTTGCACTGTCACTTTATTAAGTAAAACATTTTTGTCGTACAAAACAATTGAAAATTTGGAAAAAAGGGTTTTTAAATAAGCTGAATCGACTGATGCAGTCTGTTGTTTGATAGCAAGTGTATTACATATGTAAATATGGTTTGGAAAGTATTGAGGTTGAAGTAGTACAATAAAACTCTTCCTTGTTGGGCTTGCATTCTCGAATCATTCCCAATCCTACGAAAACATATAAATCTGCCTGTCACTCACACGAAAAATTATGTAATCATCTCTTTACTTTCGCTGGAGTGAGAAACAAATCTCTCGTAGGAATTATTCGAGAATACGGATCTTGGAAGAGCGGTTTGACCTTAGATTAGCATGGTCAAACCCTTGTCCAAGGGTTTGACCATGCTATAAAGCGACCTTCACAGCTGATAATTGGTGCTGTTGTCGCACTTTGTGATCGCTCATGCAAGCAAGTTTGGTAGCAAGAAGATTTACTTATAATTTTTAGCAATCTTGCTAAGATGGAAGTTATAGAGAATACGATAATTTACAATCTTGTTGCTAAAAATTACAGCTTAACAATCTTGCTAGCGCAGCAATATGTTTAGAAGTTGATTGTTAATTTCTGTATTCTTTTTTCTGCTTAGCCTGATTATGGAGTTGTTGACCAAAACTAGTCGCTACTTCATTATACTATTCAATAAAGATTTGTGGTTTGACTTGGTGTTTTTATTAAATCTTTTTATTTGATTCTAGCTCGTAAGAGTAATGGATGAACTTTCTGAATGAATAATAATAACGATAAACTTTCTGTTTACTTATAGCAGAGATATGTTGGCTTATTGGATTGTTTTCATTGCATATAAATTCACTGGGATGATTTTTATTGTTTTTTAGGCAAAAGATGAATCTGAGCTGGAGACAGCATTAAACACAGCATTGGAAGTTGGCTACCGTCACATAGACACCGCCGCCGCCTACGAAAATGAGCACCTAATTGGGAAAGTCTTACAAGAATGGTTTTCTTCCGGAAAACTAAAAAGAGAAGACTTGTTTATTGTTACTAAATTACCCATACAAGGTATTCATCGAGACAGAGTTGAAAAATATTTGAAAAGTTCTTTGGAAAAATTAAAATTGGACTATGTCGATCTGTACCTCATTCATTTTCCATTTGGTATTAAAGAAAATGCTTCACCTGTACAGTACGAAAAAGAAGACCACAAAGGAGTATGGGAGGTAAAGATCCATTTACTTTCTTAAGAATAAGAATAAATTAGACCAGGATTTTTAATTTTCTATTTTAAATGCTTAATTATTTTAGCAAATGGAAAAGCAAGTAGATGCAGGTAGAGCAAAAACTATTGGTGTATCAAATTTCACCATCAAACAAATTGATGAAATTTTAAAATTTGCTCGTATAAAACCAGCTTGCAATCAAGTAGAACTTCACGTATTTCTACAGCAACCAGAATTAGTGAATTTCTGTCAAAAGAACGGGATAGCAGTCACAGCTTATTCTCCACTCGGAAATCCCGGATACAATAAATTCTTGAAGAGAATCGGAGCTCAGTAAGTGGAAATCGCAGATAGAGAGATTCGTAGTAAAGTCTTCTCAAGTTTCAATTTTCTCTCTTATGATATTATACAGGGTGAGTCATAACTATTGGGATATAGACTAAGGACAGGTTATTTGGACCAAAATATGGCTATTGGGCCAAATATGCTTTAATATAATGTTGCTGAGAAAAAAGATACAGGGTGTTAAAGTTAATTTTTGTTTTTCGTTTTTTGCTAATAGTTTCCCTGTATATTTATAAATTGATAACAAAAATGGCACAGAGGCATAATCTTAGACAAGAAATAGTATTTTATTTACAATTTTACGTTTTGTCATAGAGGGCGCCACGTGGATCATTCCTAATGATCAAATTGAGTCTAAACTTTTTCTGATGAAATTTTTAGTAATTTTTATTAGAAAATATGACGTAAACATCATTTTTACGTAAAATTGGTACTCTTGTTTAAAAATGATAATTTCAACCGTTTTCGATAAAAACGCAGTCGAACTGCTTAGAGTCTTAAAAAAGGATTTCAAATATTAATTCATTTATGAAAAGAATCCTTTGGACTTTCAGATAATTGTTGTTGGTAAATGTCATTTGTTCAGAGTAAATTATTTTTGGTGTGACAGTGTAGTGTAATGCTGCAATTTTTAAAAGCAATCATTACTTTTTTTGATTGAAATGCCTTGTCACAATCATTTTACTAATGAGGAAATGCGAAATATGATTTGCGTATACGCACAAGAAAATTTTTGCGGTCCCTCCGCAGCTAGAAGGTATGGAATGTTATACGCAAACAGAAGGCAACCAAATCACAAAACTTTTGCAAGATTATATCGTAGTTTAGGTGAAACTGAGTCATTTCACACTAAAAATCGGGGTGGTCGACCGAAACAAATCACACCTAATCAAGAAGATGAACTTTTGGTTCGAGTAGATGAAAATCCTGAAATAAGTTCACGACATCTATCAGCAGCAACAGTGGTAAATCAGTCGTCTATAATTAGAATTCTAAAAAAAGAGAACCTTCATCCTTATCACTTCACTCCTTTTCAAAATTTACTTCAAACAGATCTTCCACGACGGTTACAACTCGCTAGATTTTTATTTTTGGGGATATATGAAGTCCTTAGTTTATGCCAATGAAATTAATACACGAGACGAACTTTGAAGATACATTCAAAATGCAGCTAATCTTATAAGGGGACAGAATAACATTTTTTTTAATGTCCGAAAATTCTTTATAAAAAGAATTAGAAAAGGCATAGAAATCGGAGGAGATCATGTAGAACATTTAGTTTGAGCTTTTGTGAGTTCTTTTAAGTTAAAGTGTGTTTAGTTTTGATTTATCGTCAAAACGGAAACCTTACGTTAGTTGCAACTTTGTTTATTAGTTTGATATTTGATAGTGGAATTGTAAATAAAATACTATTTCTTGTCTAAGATTATGCCTCTGTGCCAATTTTGATATCAATTTATAAATATACAGGGAAACTATTAGCAAAAAACGAAAAACAAAAATTAACTTTAACACCCTGTACCTTTTTTCTCGGCTACATTATATTAAGGCATATTTGGCCCAATAGCCATATTTTGGTCCAAATAACCTGTCCTTAGTCTATGTCCCAATAGTTATGACTCACCCTGTATACGACAATTCTAAAAATGACAATTTACTTCTCCAAAACAGTAACATTGACATTTACAAATTTTGACAGACGGGATTTTGTAACTAAATCCGATTTTGTTGCTTGTTGATTTTAGGGAAAGAACAGATTTGCTGAATGTTCTTACAAATCCAGTCATCTCTCAGATCGCTCAGAAACATAACAAAACCAATGCTCACGTAGCTTTGAGATTCCTCATACAAAAAAATATTGTTGTCATACCAAAAAGTGTAACGCCTGCTAGATTGAAGAGCAACTTTGAGCTATACGATTTCAGTTTGGACGACGAGGATATGAAGAAAATCGAAAAGCTTAACGTCGGTGAATCAATCAGAGTTTGCGATTGGAGAATATTGCCAAAGTAAGCTACAGTAGGTATATTTTAGCACGAACAGTAATGATAATTGTTTTAATATTTTACAGCATTGATCAACAACCGGCTTATCCATTTGCAAGAAAATGAAAAATTTGTAAAAACTGCACCAAAAGGAAGTTAGATAAATACTAAAAGCACTCTAATATAAAACATGATAGTTATATTTTGCAAAAATCTGAATAAAATTCTTTTATCCACGACTATTGCATATTGTACTCATTTTATGTATGTTTGTTCTACCTTAAACCCATTAATAAGTCAGTCTGAAGACTGGTGCTAGAAAATGGTGTAGAGGTCAGAAATGAGTCAAAAAAGCTTCAGCAGCATTGGCCTCCAATGATAGAGACATCTGAAGTAGCCTCTATGATTTTGAGACTGATGCAGATATTTGGAAGTGATGTAAGGATAGTTTTGAGGATTTGGTAACGCCCTAAAGTGAAACAAAAATGTTGGGAAAACTGTGTAGATCTTAAAAAAGAGTCAACGAATCTTCAGTACCTACTAGTCTTATGGATCAGATGAGGCTTTTTCTTACTGTTGGAAATTGATAGCGGATGTAGAGTTCGAAAATGCATCAACCGCTGGTTTTTTTTGGACTAGATCAAGCTTTTTCTCATCCTTTCAGATATGTAGAGGATCTTCTCGAAGTATAGGATTGTTCTAGAAATATCGGAGGTGGTTTTAGAATACTGGATGGTTTTAAAGTCAAAATAGAAACTAGGAATGGTTGTAAAGTCTCCTTAGAAAGTTTAGGCATTGTATGGGAGTAATGTTGAGGATATGGGATCCCAAAATTTAACAAATATCAGCGACATATTTAGTAAATGACACTTTCTAATGATTCTTGGGGTAGTTTTAACGATTTTTGGAATTTTTTTATGGCTTTAGAAAAGTATTTGATAATTTTGTGAAGGTTCTGTTTGAGTGGATGGGTTTAGCTTAATTTGGGTACCATGGAATGTTATTTCGTGACCTTCTTACCGATTTTCGATAATTTTTAATGATTCTTGGGATATTTTTGGCCATTTTCATAGAATTGGTGGTTTATCGGCAGTTTTAATTATGGGATATTAAAAGTTCAAACTATAGAAATAGGATTAAAAAATAAAATGCGTTAAAAAGAATAGCTGGGAAAATTGAAACAGTAGAAAGTGAAATTTCTAGGAAATTAAACATTTTGAGAACACAGTTTCACCAAGAAATAAGAAGAGTTAAAACAAAGAAACGCGGTGATAGAGCTGACGATGCGAGTGAGATTATGAGATTATATGCTTGGTCCAAATAAGATAGTAAAAATCAGTCTTTTAAATTCGCATAAAATTATGAAGGGTCTTCTATTCTTAATTCCTACAACAGTGTTTTGTGAATTCCGAGATTACCCCTTCGTAAAATCCATTCTCTTGCCCATATTCACTTTTTTTTCTTTGTTGCTTTCTTTAACAAACATATAAGACTATATACAGCAGCAAATATTATTTGGTTTGTTGGGCAGACATTCTTTAAATAAATTGTTTTCCTTCAATATAACCACGAACGCGATAAAACTCTGGTACAGACAGAGCAAGAATTATAATATCAGTGTAAACGTACAAGACATATTTTTCGCATATTTTTCTCTCAAAACCACTTGCTGCAATAATTTGCCCGTAAAAATTGCCGTGGTGCCGTGCCGTGCCGTGCAAGTTTATGTATAAAAATAAATCAGTCATTGCTAATAAATCAATTATTGCTACTGGACACGAACCTTTAGGTCAAATTTTGCATTTGTATTGCGTAATAATGCAATTTTTCAATTTTCTTTCATTTTTCCACTTAGCTTTTTCAACATTTTTCCAATCCTAGTGCTACAGCTACGCCTTATATTTTTGTAAATTTTACTTGACTATAAAATTATCTTTTATGTATTTCAACTTTATATCACCTAAATATTTACAAATTGATAGTAGTCTATGTATTCAGCACTTCACCATCACATTTATTACGAAAAAAATGGCGTTAACAATGATAGGAGATGTTAAAATTCCAATAATCGGGCTTGGAACGTGGCAGGTAATAATTTTCTGTAAATATTTATATACCTATTGCTATTTTATAAATTCACTCTATTTATACAATGCATTTAACCTTGATGTATCATTAAAAATAGTAAATATTGGGTATGAATGTTTTCGAGGCATGTTATAATTATTTTCACATAACATAGTACTTATAACCAATTATTATAACTTAAACTTTAGTTATTTTATTAATGAGTGCATTTAAAATATGAGATTATGATTGTATTTATTTACAATACAGTTTTAGTCCAGTTGGTACAGTTTTTAGTATTATTATAAAATAATTAGTATGAGTTGAAAATAAAATCTGAAAATAATTTTTTTTTGGTAGGTACCTAGTGGAATTTTGCCACTTAAGAACATTTAATAATAGTATGTACTAACCGCAAAACAAATAGCATTAGGTACACACGTCATAATTGTTAGATAAGTCGGGATTATCAAGTTTAATGACTCGTCAAAGATTCAATTACCATTCGGTATTTCGATTAGTATCGAGTCTTGTCTCTGGTATCGAAGATGACTACATACAGTGTGTTAAAGCCAAATGGAATAAATTCATTATTTCAGTTACTGTACATATTTATAAAAAATCCCGAAACACGTCAAATTTAAATTATAACTCGACATTCTTTAACGTGGAAATGCAACCCCTACCTTCAACCCCCTTAGAATGACAGGTACAACCCCCCAATTTTTTAAATGGGAAGTATAGGCTTGTGATATATCATTTGAAAGGTCTCTTCATTCTCTATTCAAAAATTTTATTGTTTTTAAATTTAATGCAAAAATTAACATAAAAAAAATTAATATCATGTTGTTACCGAAATTCGCTACAATACAATCAAAAACTAAAATGTAATGCAAAACGTAATAAAATGTAGAACACGAAAAAGAACTACGAACGTCTTGGCAACATCCTAATCTGAAATAAAACTGTCTTCTAACATTATTTAACATATCAGGCGTGATCGACCTAATCGCAAGCGTTATTCGTTCTTTTAAGTCATTTAAATCAGAAGGTTTAGTTTTGTACACATGGCTCTTCACATATCCCCATAAAAAGAAATGTAATAATGTAAGATCAGGTGATCGCGCTGGCCATTCAATCGATCCTCGCCTCCCTATCCACCGATTGGGAAATATTGTATCGAGGTACTGCCGGACATTAAGTTGGTAATGTGGTGGTACTCCATCCTGCTGAAACCATATCGAATTCGCTGGAACTTGAGGTTTACCTGGATCAGTATATCAATTTGCCAACGTTGGAATGACATCATTTTGAAGTAGTGCCAAATAATTGTTGCCATTCAAGTTGCCCTCAATAAAAAAGGGACCAATGATATTGTTCCCTACAATCCCTGCCCAAACATTAACCTTTTGAGGGTATTAAGTGTGTTCTTTGAGTTCATCACTCAGTGCATTGGCAGCTACTTTTTTTATCTGCCTTACATGACCAAACTCGCGAAACTGCTTTTCTATTTTACTTATTGTTTCTTGGGATATAGGCGGTAAATTAGGAAATTTCTCATGAAATAGGCGAGTTACTTCCTGTTGTGTTCGGATGTTATCTCCGTAACCAATCATTTGTAAAACTGTTATTTTATGCATTTCCGTTAATCTAACCATTTTTCAGAATTGAATTGAACAAACTTTATACTTAAATTACAACAATGACAACTTAAATAAAACAATTTACTACTGCTTGTTAAAATAGCGTTGCCACGGAAATTCTTTAAAGTTTTTTAATGGTTACCATCTAAACACCACATTGCTATGGTTTTTGTTCACTTTCTCAATGTCAAGACCTAAACGGGAAATAAGTTTTAAGTATATTGTAATAAGTTTCGAGAATATATTAGCGAATTTCGGTAACAACTAGATTATTATTTTTTTTATGTTAACTTCTGCATCAAATTTAAAATCAATAAAATTTTTGAATAGAGAATGAAGAGACCTTTCAAATGATATATCACAAGCCTATACTTTTTTTTATAATAATTTATAATTTTATAATTTCCAAATCAAAATATTCCGAAAACGGTACATAATATCGAGTTTTACCAAGAGTACCTTTTTGGTGTAGAATTAAACGATGTTTATGTTCACTTGGAGTTTTGACTAATAATTCTACCCTAAAAAAAGTTATGTTGAATAATACGTTGTATGAATCGTGTAACTAGCGCCCTTTATGAGAGTTAGTTATAAAAACAAATTCATGGGATATATCAGCTTCCAAAATATATTCGTATAAAATTTCATTGCAATGGTGCCAGTAGTTTCGGCATAATCGTAAGAAATGTGTAATTTTTTATATTCTTCAACGCCCTTTATCTTGAAAACGGATGGCGTTAGAAAAAAATTTTACTAAGCAAACCCCAATTATTTTTCAGTTTTTTACCTATCCTAGAGACGGTGTTACCTTTTTTTGAAACACCCTGTATTTATGAGGAAATACTTTGGATATTTTATTTATTTTGTTAAAATTTCATAAATTTGTATTTTATTTTATAAGTAATAAACTAGGTGTTTTGTTAAAAAAGTATTTTATTTAACATTTCGATTAATGACTTTTAAACCATTTATTCTTTATTATTTTCCAATTTTCAGAGCACTGATGAAGAAGAATTAGAAAAAGCTCTTGATACTGCCCTGGAAATCGGTTACCGCCATATTGACACTGCCGGGTCATACAATAATGAGCACGTTATCGGTAGAGTCTTAAATAGATGGTTTATGTCAGGAAAATTAAAAAGGGAAGATATTTTCATTACTACTAAATTAAAAATGACACACATTCACGAAGACTGCGTAGAACCAGAACTGAAAGAGTCTTTGAAGAAACTTCAAGTAGATTATGTTGATCTTTATTTACTTCATTTCCCCATACATATGAAGTTTGTCGGTGAGGGCTTACCTTTAGAAGGATTACCTACCGATCATCTTGCAGTATGGAAAGTGAGTTAAGTCGAAACATTTTAAACTAAATGTTTGTTATAATTTCTTTATATTAGAAAATGGAAGAACAAGTTGATGCTGGAAGAACGAGAACTATCGGTATTTCTAATTTTGGAATTCACCAAATTGATAACATAATAAAGAACTCAAGAATAAAGCCAGCTAATACACAAGTAGAACTTCATATTTACAATCAGCAAAAAGAATTACGGGAATATTGTAAAAAAAATGACATAGTGGTAGTAGCGTATTCTTCGTTGGGATCACCGGGAGCACCTACGTTTTTTAAAAAAATTGGAAAGTAAGTATCATTTTATAAAAAAATCCACACCGTGCTTTACAGATATTTTAGACCATTGACATTGCCGAATATCCTTGGAGAACCTCTGGTGATCGAAATGGCAAAAAAATATGGAAAAACTACAGGACAAATTGTTCTTCGCTTTTTAACTCAACAAAATATCGTAGTTATACCGAAAAGTGTAAATCCTAACAGATTGAAGGAAAATTTCAATATTTCGGATTTCAAACTTGATTCGGAAGACATAAAAGCTTTAGAAGATTTAGATAAAGGTGAAGATGGAAGAATATTCAATATGGATTACTTAATACCGAAGTAAATAGATTACTAGCTAAAATATGTACATAGTTAATCTAATGTTTTTATTGTTTCAGCATCAAAGACCATCCACAATATCCTTTTGGAAAATAAATGTGTAAATAATAATTTTTATAAGTATATTGATAAAGTGTTGAGTATTTTTATTTTTTGTTTATTACCTTCCACACCTTTCATTATAAGGTTTCTTATTTTATTTATTATTTTATTATTAAATAGATTTACAATTTAAATATGGTATATACAGGGTGTATCAACCTTACGAAAAAGTTCGGTATATGGGTTGTTTTAGAAGATATCAAAAAATGTTATTAACAAAAATAGTAGATGTCTTTAGGGGCCAAATTTTGAAATAACCTTAAACTATACAGTGTGTTGTATAACTCCGTTACAAACCAAACATATGATTTTTTAAATGGGAACCCTTGTATATTGTACCGAATTAGGACTGCTCACATTTTTTGGAAGCTTTTGATATAGGGTTTTGATATGTTATACAGAGTCTGTAACATGATATATGTTAACTAAAAACGTAGTATTTTTAAATTAATTATATGGCTAACACTAATACCATATATTGTATAGAGTTCTTAACATGTTAATTATTATAAACGATTCCTGTCAGTAATTCCAACTTTATACACGATCTTTAATGTGGCTTAGTCCAATACCTTAAACCACGATTCATTCTCTTATTGTCATTGGTGTTATACACAAGTATGTTTTTTGATTTTTATTTTTGGTAAAAGATTTTAAATATAATTTCTATAAATCTTGACAGTACCTACTATATAATCAGATGAGAATTTTCATATTAATAATTATTTCAAGTATATTTTGAAGGCAATTTAAAAGTAATAATATTGTAATTTTTTTTATAAAAAAATACAAAATGGCGAGTTGAGTACATTTTGGAATTCTAATTGTTATATTAATTTATCTTTTGTTACTACTGTATTTTCTGTAATATATCCTAATGATAAATGTAGATTTCGGAATACGCTGTTTTGTACTTTTTGTACGAAAAAAAAAATAAACGAACACGTGGCTGATGCTGACAATTTTTCACAGCATTGGAATATACAATACCAAAAGACGTTACAAATTTCAAGTTAAAAGACGTTACAAATTTCAAGTTCAAAGACATTACAAATTTCAAGTTAAAAGACGTTAGAAATTTCAAAGACATTACTGGGTTACTACCGAATTACCGCTGATTGGTTCTATATTGGTAGACTGTTCATCAAGCCAACCCTTCACTGGACCAGCCCTCTCCTGAATCAACCAATGGATCAGATGTAAAAAAAAGATAAGTCGACCAACGTAAATAAATGCATTTATAATATTATACAGCTGTCTCGTTTTTCTTTATTTCTTAAACGTAAAATCAAAATAATTTGCGTATCGTCAACTGTATTAGAATAAGTTTTTGTAAAGAACTGTTTGCGGATTATTTTTTTGTAACGTATTCTCAATTTCATTCATTTTAGCACCAAGGAAACCTATTTATCTTTTATCTGTTGGTAAATTTTCATATTATTTTTTTTTATCTTCATAGACAGTTTTTCCTGACATCTTTCTGTCATCTTATGATACTTATTTAAATAACTCAGCTTAAAACAACTTTCTTCATTAGTATCATAAAAAATAAAAAGATTTCAGTGGCGCCCTTATAATTTCTTAAAGAAACAAATATTGTCCTATAGTCAAAGCTAATGAACTTACTCACCCCTAGCCGAGGTATTTAACTATCATAATTTTTGCTGTGATAAACATTTATAAATTTTGTTAATTATTGAAGTATCTTTTATAAGTAATTAAAGACGAAATTAAGATTAATGGTTGTTTTATTTTAAATTACATTTTTTCTTTTGGTATATTGTTATTTTTTAAAAGTTAACTAAATATTTTTATAAATTCACTCTCAACGTGTAAATCATATCACAAATTGACGCCCAACGTCATAATATGGTTACAAGTCCTTCAAAAGTTATGGATACGTTTATGTGAAAATCGTAGGTAAACCAACGCTCTGTATATTATTGTACGTTGAAGAAAAAAAAGTATTTTGCCTAACAGAGTTTCATAATATGATACAACACCACCGTATTCGTATTCTACAGGGTCGATTTAATGGTTGTAGAATATTATTGTAAAAAATTAAATTTATAAGATTTTGAGAAAAATTCCAAGATATAGCTTTGCTATTTTTTGGGGGAAAACACTTTTGGTCTTGAAAATGCTTTAAAATATGGAAAATAGGGTTTTTTAAGACGTTGAATCGACTCGTAAAATCAGTTGTTTTTTGGGATGTGTAGAATAGGGTTAAATCTAGATGAATAAGTATCCGGGGTGAAGTGATACAGTGGCACCCAAAAGTAGTGACTTTCTATTGAAAATATCAGAAATTTGCCAGTTTTGACGTTATTTTCGTATTCTACTGGGTCGATTTAATGGTTGTAGAATATTTTTGTAAAAAATAAAATTTATATGATTTTGCGAAAGGCTTAGCTTTGTTATTTTTTGAGGAGAAAATAATTTTGGACTTGAAAATTTTTTTAATGAAAATAATGTAAAATCTAAAGAAAACAAATGTTCAGAGATTGAGGGAACAGTCGATAGATCTCAGTACACCATCTTGAATGCCAGACTTTTCTTCAATCGGAGAAAAACACATTTATAGGAGAAAAACAACAAATTATTCAGAATGATGACTTGAACTTTTTATTTACTCGATATTCTACAATATTGTGTAAACACGACTTTAGTATTTATTTGTATTGTACTTATTGTCAAAATTACATTTTAAAATTGTATTTTTGGTAACTTTTTAATATCGAAATATTAAATTAAATTCTAAAAATTCAATGGGTATAATATATTAATATTTGAACATCCTTAGTATTGTAATTGTTAGGTTTTACATAAAAAAATAAACAAATAGAAGCAAAATGACTGTAAATTAATTTTATTGTTTATAAAAAAAACTTTTAGTAAAACTTTCTATTGAGATACCACGTATAATTAAAAAAATTAGGGTTGCTAAAAGCATAGAAGGAGGGTATAAGGATTTTCAAAAATTTAGGATAGACGGCAACAGCGCACGACCAAAGAGGATTAAGTGGGATTCAGACAAATAACGCGCATCATAAAAGAAAACTAAATTATAACAAGTTAATCTCAATAAAGTATTTCAAATTAAAACAGTGTCTTTATCGGATATCACAATAATAATAAGCTTCAATGTGAATCAGTTTTCTCATCTCGTATAGAAAATTGAAGTAAGCCAGACGCGAAACTAACTTGAAACTTTAACCTCTGTTTGTATGTTAATATAATTTACTCCCATAATAACTCGCAGTTATTAATTTATTCGGCATTGTCATTTACACCAAATTTTTCACTGCTTTACAAAAAAATCTAGTAAAATATAAATTTTCATTCTTACATTAGCGAAAAACGTTAGCAAAAATGTCACTAACAATGAGAGGAGGCGTTAAAATCCCTTTAATTGGACTAGGAACTTGGCAGGTATTATATTTCTTTTTTTTTTAAATTATGATTTCCTTGTAAATAAATGAAATAATGTTCCCATTTAACTGTTAAGCGTAACTTTGATGTAATATTAAAAATAGGAAAGATGGTAAATATAATTTGATTATTATATTTCCTTATTTATAGAGTACGGATGAGGAAGAAGTAGAAAAAGCTCTTGATGCAGCTTTGGAAATAGGCTACCGCCATATTGACACTGCCTCTGCATACAATAACGAACATATAATCGGCAGAGTGCTAAAAAAATGGTTCACCTCTGGAAAACTTAAAAGAGAAGATCTTTTTATTACTACCAAGCTTCGAATGACCCATCTGCATGCCGACCTAGTAGATTCTCAATTAGAACTATCTTTAAAGAAGCTTCAGTTAGATTACGTGGATCTCTACTTAATTCATTTTAGTATACACATGAAGTTTGTAGCTGAAGGGGTTCCTATGGAAGCTCTACCTACCGATCATCTTGCCATTTGGAAAGTAAGTTAAATTTCTAATCAATTTTACTGTTTTTTTTTTATACTTTTATTGGATGTAGAAAATGGAAGCACATGTTGATGCTGGAAGAGTCAGAGCTATCGGCGTTTCTAATTTTGGGATCCACCAAATCAATAGAATTGTACAAAATTCTAGAATAAAACCAGCAAATACTCAAGTTGAACTCCATATTTATTTTCAACAAAAGGAGTTAAGGGAATACTGCAAAAAACATAATATAGTTGTAGTAGCATATTCGCCATTAGGATCTCGAGGGGCTGTTAAGTTCTACAAAGAAAATAAAAGGTACCACATGGGCATTACTTCATGGAAAGTTTTAAACAAAAACATTTGTTTCTCAATATACTTTTCAATCCAGAGATGTTTTTGGTAGCGTTTAAATGTTATAATTCTTTTTAGACCTTTGAATTTACCTGATATCCTCGGAGAGCCGTTATTGGCTCAGATAGCGAATAAACATAAAAGAACTCCAGCTCAAATTATTTTACGTTATTTAACCCAAATCGATGTCGTAGTTATTCCGAAGAGTGTAAATCCTGATAGATTGCGAGAAAATTTCAGCGTTTTGGATTTCGAGCTTGACTCTGAAGATTTAAAAGCTTTGGACGGTTTAGATAAAGGTGAAGATGGCAGAATATTTGATAGGCTTTATCTAAACCCCGAGTAAGTTGGACATCTATCTGTATTTACTTTCGATTAACTACTTAGTTACCAGTTAATAATATGCCAAACTATAAGCTGCTTAATATTTTAGAGTTGCTAATATATTGAGATAAAAAACTAAGAGTTAAAAATTTAAGAAGTAAAACTTACCTCAATAATTTATAATAAAAGGATATATTAATAAGTTTCATCGAATCAGCAGTTACTTTTTCTTTATTACATCTAAAGTTTTCAAGTTTATAATTTTCACAGACAAACATTCAATATAAACAAAGAATGTAATTGACATCTTATATTGAATAGGATCTATATTTTGCTATTTTATCACAATCAAATATTTCCAATCCATAATAAGTGCAATTTCATATAACAATTCACCTTTGACCTAGTTCTCTTTTCAAATTCAAATATTAATCTGAAACAATAAAAAAAGGAAATAAAAATCAAAAGTATTAATGGTTTTCACATGTTTAAGAAATCAACATGTAGTTTTAGCTAGTTAAGTATTTAAATTAGTATTATAAAAAGGAAGTACTTACAAAAGTATAAGGAGACAAGTTGTAGTCTTCGATATTGTACAAATAAGTATTCCAATAGATCATGAGTACCTTAAAACACCACAAGAAAAATTAAAAACATGTAACAAATGTAATGAAATACAGTAAACTAATTCCCATATCGAAAGTGTTGGACTTAATCAAATAAACTTATGAAAGAACACTTAAATAGTGCATAGTAAAATAACTATTGAAAAACTTAGTTTATAAACATTAACAAAGACATTTTATGTAACAAAATGTATGTAGGATAATTAAGTAAGTTTTTTATATAAATTTTAAAATGTTAATGTTTGATAACACAGAGAATCTCATCTTATATAAGGTGTAAGTAATACAAATAACAGAATCTCTTAAAAGTTTGAATTTTAGTTGTTAGAGTTTTAAATAGTAATTTTCAGTTAAAATAGGATTAGATTAATGGATTTATAGTAATTTTAAATACAATTGATAGTTTTAATTCAAATTTTGAAAGTCTAGAAAATATGACAGCTCAAGAAATTTGTCTATTTCCAATCTAAATTTTCATAGAAAAATTGCATTTAAAAATTATATTAATAGATTTTTTGTAAATATAAGGATAAGATTTCCCTGTACGTTAACAAAGGTACTATTAGATTTGTAATTTTATTACCTTGATATTCAAGAATTTTGGTTAAATTTTGTATTTAACAACAATGGAATTCCGTTTCTTACGTCATATTTGTCATTTTCCTGGAAGCCTATAAAAAAGCGAGGAAATCTATAATTCACTCTCTTATGATCCTCATACCAGAGCCATTAACATCGTATGTATTAATTACTAAAAGAAAAAAATTTTGCATTAATCAAAATCAGTTTATGTTAAATTAATACATGTAATATAAAAAAATACATGCATTAAAGTATTCAACCATTATTAAATTACTTACCAATGTAATAAATTGGACAAAACCGAGGCAGATTCCAGTAGAATTTATGAGATTAAATTCGAGCGTCGTTTCCACAACGGGACCTTAGCAGCCATCTTGTAATTTCACATTTCCGAGAGCAGACGAGGAGAAGCCGATCTCAGTGTTCGTCACTTTCCGTTTTGACAATAGCAATAATTATTCGAAAAGAACTTTATAATACAAGGTACGTTTAATAGTTAAGAATTTATATTTTTGTATTTATTTTGTTGTGACTGTAAATTAATTTACTTTTGTATATCATCTCCATTTCTTCATATCAGGTTATTCATCAATTTAATTGTAATAAGCATATGAAAACCAATTAATAGTGTTTTTTATTTTATTTGTATAATTTCTTTTAAAAACATTTAATATTAAATTCATTGTATTGTAATAATTAAATAAATTTTTTAATTTGAATCCTACCCAGATAAGAGTCAGATTTTAAATTTCAATTTTAAAAGGAGTAGACTGAGCTAGTTAAAATTTTGATAAGGCGCCCAACTATAGAATTACAAAAGAAAAAGTAAACTTTATATAAAACTAAATAATATTTAATCATAAAACTCAATTAAAACATTAGACAAAACACATAAGAATTGTGAATAATATTATAAAAACCATAAAACAAAAACAAATTTATAAATTATAATAATCAAACTAAGTAAATCATTATAAATTGATAGAACCTACGAGGGCTATTGATTAATTAACTATAGCAATCAAATATTAAATTCATCACCACAATTAAATCATATTA
Source organism: Ophraella communa (assembly GCA_035357415.1). NCBI lineage: Eukaryota > Metazoa > Arthropoda > Insecta > Coleoptera > Chrysomelidae > Ophraella > Ophraella communa. The sequence continues at coordinate 87,077 of JAYKXQ010000049.1, forward strand.
ATATATTTGTTACTTATATTTTATTTTTTCAGCATTGAAGATCACCCTGAATATCCTTTTAGAAGAAATTAAAGATTTATTACTACCACCGACCAAAATAGGAACTTATCCATTTTTTTACATTCATACATGGACATTAGATTACTAAAACAGTATACCAAATTACACATCTTTGAAATAAATGGTTCATAAAAAAAATACATAAAGTTAAACGACTATCAAGCCCGTCATGCGCATTAAGTATCCAACGTGTACTAGCGAAATAAAATTAGTTCCTTTTAATATGTGTAGCGTTTGTTTGGGTATTAATATAGATCTATTATTGTCAGAGGATATGCCACGTTACCTTCATAAAATTGTTTGTTTTGTCGCAATGATTATAAGAGAGTGTCTATGAGTATGACAAAAAATACCAATCGGTTCTTTTTGTTTCGTACTCGTGCTGGCAACGCTGCATTATTATTCATGAGTTATGCTTACTTTTGGAATGAGTGGCGTGCTATTTGTTAAAAATGGGAATATCTATGTAAAATAATATTTAGTTATTTTTATGGGAATATATTTATAAATATTTATTAATATTAATATTAATTGTAAAAATAGGATGTAATGAATTTTAATATTTAAACTAATAGGTATTAAATAACTAAAAGAAAAAGATTTAATTATCCTCTCGGGGTTTCGTGACTAGAATTAGCACCGTCAGCGACACAGCTGTCATTGTAATTTAAAAGCGAATAGTTGTTGATTATTCTTATTAAGATGGACTTCCACAGAGTAAGGGTTAGTACAATAAATTTAACTATAACCTATTATTATATAATAATAAGTGAATCAACATAAACTAAACTTTTATTCTAGTTTTTGAAGATTGACATTAATCGTACAACTGCTGTTGCCAGTAATATGTATTAATGGAGTTGTTGATGGATTTACAGTGTTTTCTGTAATCGCGGAAGACGTGTGGCTGTGATGTAGCACTTTAACAAAAGTTTCGCCCCTTTGGATCATTCTTGCAATCTTGTTTTTGCCTTCAATCGATTCTTCTATATACTTTTCTGCAACTGAAGAACTCTTCCATCCACCGTGCTATTTTAGAACTTTAAGGTCAGCTCCAGCATTGGCCAACAACGTTGAGGATGTCCTCCTGAAGCAATGACCTGTATACTTTTCTGGTTGGTCTAGTTTTAAGAACTCAGCTGTTTTCTTAGGTGCTCCGCCAACAGTATGTATACCAGCTCTTTGAGACAGACATTTTCCTTGTCTATAACCCACCAAAAGAGCTTTCAGGCAAAGGCGCCGACAGAAATTGTGACAGGGGGGGCAACATACCGGTGGTCAGGGGGACTGGAAAATTTTTGATATTTTTGTATATCAAACTCACGATTTTGGCCACTTTTTACCTTAAATCTTTCTTGTTGAAGCTAAATTCTGTATTGGCCTACATTTGCAACTGTATTATTATTTACCAATATAAGGCGTTATATCCAGAATATCTCCACAGGATAAAACAATCAGATTCTCCAAACTGTGCCTGCGGGGATTATGGTGATCAAGAACATGTTATCCTAGAATGCCCAATGAATCATAATGAATTCAGTATTTTTTTCCGTCAGCTATATTTAAACAACACAGAACAACCAATCAATCTTAAAATGTTATTGTCAAAAAGTCAGTGTTTTCAATTACTGTATGCTTATGTTATAAAACTGTAAAATTGTAATTGTAATTTATGTATCCCTCTCTATTGTCCACCTTACCAAGGATTAACACCAGTGTTCGTTTTTATCCGCCCGTGAGGTCCTCTGGGCAAAGAAAACTGTTTCCATCTGAGTATCCCTGTAATAAAATTTTTTTTGGAAAAAAAAATAAAAAAAAAATAAAAAAAAGAAGAAAAAATAAAAAAAAATAAAAAAAAATAAAAAAAAATAAAAAAAAAGAAAAGGAAAAAACAAGAAAAAAAACAAAAAAAAAGAACATTAAAAGAGAATAATTAAAAGAAAAATATATGTAATGTAAGAGGAAGGCGAATACTTGAATTACAATACGCTAAGACTAGCATGTTATTAAAGAGAAAGAATAGGAGAAGAGCAAGAAATCACGAAAGAGTCTGGCCAGTTGGTTTACACCAGTGCCATAAGAGAGGAAAAAAAAATTATTTACCAATATTAAAAAAATCTTTCCTGAACCAAGGGGGGACAAGGCTCCCCTTGCTCCTCTCTGCCGGCGCCCATGCTTTCAGGGAGACATGTTGCCGTAAATTCATGTATTTTCTAAACACATCCAAATAGTGAACCTCATCACTGTTAACCATAGTGAAAGCTCGTCGAATATGCGTTTTTGTCTGGTTAATCTTAACTACTTGCTGAGTACCCGTATCCTCCACATCTCTAACTTCTAAATTATAGATCTCTTCCCTTCGGCAACCTCCAGCAACTCCAAGTAATGCTATCACTTTAAATAATAGATATTCTTTATCTGGAGCGTCCCTCATGAAGCTTTCAATTGGTTCCTTTGTCAGCATCTTCGACTGGTTTGGTTGATGGTCTACATTTTGTTTTTTCAAAAAAGCTATCAACTTTGGGAAGTTGGGAAGAAGGGTTGAATGTTTTTGACTGAAAATTTACCTTGTTGAATATTCTTTAAAAAAACTGTTCTTACCACATCCAAAAAGTAATCCAACATCACATTTTCATCAGCACTACTTTTCAAATTGTGTTGTTCACGCCAGTTGTAAAACAGCGCATATTATTTTTCATATTTTTTTGCAGACTTAACTAGAATGATTTGCCCTATCGCTTCCGCAGTTTTCTCAGCAATTTCATCTAATTTCAGATCCATTTTCTCCGCAGATATTTCGTATGTGCAGAAAAATTCAGAATGTCTGCCTTTATTTACATTGTTACTTGGTAACCGCTGTTCATTTTTTATTTGTAAAGTAAATCAAGCATGTTAAGAATAAATCAAGTAACATAATTTTTTCACAGCAGTCTACATTACTTCCTAATAAAATGATCAAATATGTCATTTCAGTTTCATATTTTATTGCGTTTAAAACCAAAGGCAGTATGAAAAAAAATATAGTACGATACACGTCTGTGAAGTAATAAGTCACTTCCCGGACTTGCAACGTAAATAACTATTATTTAATTAAAATATCATAAATATAGAAACAATAAAATAGCAAACACCTTAAAATTTAAACAATATTTTATTAACACACACAATTTATCGAAATAATTTTAACAATGTGAAATTTCTTATAATAATTATATTAGATTTTTCTTTTGAATGGATATTCAGGATGCTCTGTTATTCTGAAACAATAAGAACAATAAATCAAAAACCGATGCATGAGTTTAAGAAAACCTCTGAGGAAACATTCATTTAAAATAAACAGAATGAATGTAGTCTCGTTTTAAAGAAGTGGAAGAATTTTAAAACAAAATTGACTTACTTCGACCCAGAAAAGTCCATACGAAACAACCTGCCATCTTCTCCTTTATCTAAAGCTTCCAAAGCTTTTAAATCTTGCGAGTCAAGTTTAAAATCTAAAATGTTGAAATTCTCTCGCAATCTATCAGGTTTTACGCTCTTTGGGATGACTACAATATCGTTTTGAGTTAAATAACGAAGAATAACCTGAACAGGGGTTTTCTTATGTTTTTTTGCAATTTCGGCAACCAAAGGATCTCCAAGAATATTTGGCAGTGGTTGTTGTCTAAAAATATAATATTAATTAATCACATTTAAATCAAAAACAATTATTCCAAATAATATTATCTTATCAGTTAACCTTTGAAACAGTTCGAGTATTTACTGATTATAATGACATAGTAACACGTTTAAATTATTGTTTTTTAAACTGCCATAATACAGTGCGTACATAAAGTAACGCATAAATTCATTATTGGATAAATAAACAATAAAATTAGAAATTCCCGAAACAGGTCGATTTTTTATTTCAATTTACTATTGTTTCAAATCATAATCTAATATACAGGGTGAACCACTTTCGTGTAATGACGCCATCACCATTTTTTTCAAATGGAACCCCCCCTTTTTTTCAATTTCCAAATTGCCATCGCTGAGCTGATTCCAAAAATGTATAATAAGTTGCTTCAAATTGGTACAGGGTGGGCAAAAATGCAAAAATTTACTTACAAAATAATGAAAATAACGAATAAACGTAATAAACACCTTAAATGAAATTACATATTGTTATACAACTACTTTGATAAACTATCAAGAACATCCAGTATTATTTTTAATAATTGTATCTTACAGCTTTTATTAGTGATCCAAGCCCCTGAACTATAAAAATCTTTTTGCTTGGCATTATTTTTTACCATTCTTTTTATTTGACAATAATGTCAAAAACATTGAAGCACAGTTTCGTATTGTTAACGCTTCAGAGGAGGTACGTTCATGAACTTTTTTTACAAAATTCCTTTAACCGAAATTGACAGGATTGAAATATTAATGATGATTGGTATTGGCGATAAGATGCGGACTCAACGAGAGGTATGCCGATTATTCCACGAATTACACCCAGATATTTCAAAATGTAAGTAGAATAGAGCGAAAATACAGAGAATTAGGACATGTGAGGGATGCAGCAAAGCAAGGTAGATCAAAAATTGATGAAAACATTCAACAAGACATAATTTTGTCGGCTGTAGAAAATCCACGCTGTACAGTGCGAGAATTATCTAGGGATTTTGGTATTGCAAAGGCTTCATTATCAATCATTTTCAAAAAGGTAAAATACCATCCTTATAAAGTACTTTCCATAAACAATTTTCATACTTTTTTTTTGCATTTTTGTCCACCCTGTACCAATTTGAAGCAACATATTATACACTTTTTAGGAATCAGCTCAGCAAAGGCAATTTGGAAATTGATTATGATTTGAAACAATAGTATATTGAAATAAAAAATCGACCTGTTTTGGGAATTTCTAATTTTATTGTTCATTCAGCCAATAATGAATGTAAGCGTTACTTTATGGACGCACTGTATAATACAATACCATTTATCTATGAAAAATGTAAAATGTAACCTTTTTTTAAATAGTTCCGCCGATCCAGGCGAACCAAGCGACGAATATGACACCACCACGATATTATGTTTCTTGCAATATTCTCTCAATTCTTTTTGTTGGTTGTAGACATGGAGTTCCACTTGAGTGTTTGCGGGCTTTATTCTTGAGTTCTTTACAATTTTATCAATTTGAGTGATGGCAAAATTAGAAACACCAATCGTTCTAGCTCTTCCTGCGTCAACTTGTTCTTCCATTTTCTATACAAAGCAACAACAAGTGTAGTAACCTATATCTAATAGAACTTTTTTTGGTTTTAATATTTAATTGTTTTGCTTACTTTCCAAACTGCAAGATGATCAGTGGGCTGTGGTTCTGAAATAAACTCCGGTTCTGAAGTAGATCCTGGAGTAGAACTTGGTTTAACGTATTTTATATGTATCGGGAAGTGAATTAGATAAAGATCGACGTAATCGATTTGAAGTTTCTCTAAGGATTGTTTTAGTTGGGATTCCACTTCATCTGGATGTACATGCGTGTGAGGTAATTTAGTAGTGATGAACAAATCTTCCCGTTTAAGTTTTCCAGATGTAAACCACTTATTTAGAACTTTACCAATGATGTGTTCGTTTTTGTATAAAGCAGCAGTGTCAATGTGGCGGTAACCGATTTCCAAAGCTGCATCAAGAGCCTTTCCCAGTTCTTCTTCATCAGTACTCTAATAACAATAATAATCAGTTTTTTTTGTTCAAAATTATTTGTTTTTATAAAAATGCAAAGAGTAAAAGTTTTCGTAACAGCGAAACGATGAGTTTTTTAAAGAACGAGTAACACAACAGCCATATGAAATAAGTTGTTTATAATATTTTTTATATTTTGCCATTTTTTAATTTTTTAAATTAATTTATAATTTGTATGTAAATTACGAAAATTTTAATTTTAAAAATTATATTGATAGTACTGTGTAATTTAAAACATTTGACAGTTTTGACATTATATTATCCAACGTTAATGTTTAAAAATATTTTATATTATATATCAATAATAATATATTAAGTAAAAGATGAGATTCATATTTACAAATACAAGAACAATATAAAATTAATAAATTGCTATTAGCCACAAAAATGTCATTGTCAATAGTCTTGTCATTAGATACTTCACTCATGTTGCCAACCAATTAAAACAAAAATTTGCGAGCGTAAAAGTTACATTACGATACGCAAATGCATTTTATAATGAAGATTTTAATAAGTGCAAAATATAAAAAATTATTATGTTTTATAAACCTTTTTATTAAAAGAGCTTATTTTCATGCGATTCAGGATGTGTTCGGGGAGCACGCTATTTGCGCCAGTTATTATTGATACTAAATATTATATAAGTAAATTTGTTTAATAGCAAGTTTGAAGAATAGCTCCATTAAACTCTGGTATACTAACAGTTTTTTAAACTAAACATTTAGGTAGCATATATTGCTAAAAGGCTATAAAATATTTACAAATATCAACAGCTTTAATACAATAATAAATAACGTCCACCGTCACTTTAGCCATATCCTTATTAAACTATCAATCTACGACCTACGTGTTATTTAATGTATTAGTTTGGTTTGGGTTTAGTAAATTTGATTTAAAAAAAAGAAGCTGGTAAATATTTAAAGATTAAAGGAGTTTTATAAATCCATAAATAATAAATTAGATGCTGAAAGTAGTAATTAAAAATATAAATAAAAAAACGTTATTTTATCTCTTGCTTTAATGGTACTCTGTGATTTTAATTTATTATGGTTTAATCTTCGAGCATATATAATATGCTCGAAGGGTTTAATAATATTAAAAATATATAAACTTCTGCTATAAATGCCATAGAAATAATAAAACAGCAATTAAAAATAGGAATAAAACAGCAAATAAAATTAGAAATAGAACATGTTTTATGTTTTCATTCATGTAAATGACATATTTACTTATGGGACTTATTTTAATTATGGTTTAAAATTTATTAAAAAATATAAAGGCAGTATAGAAAATATTAGTAAAAACTTTTATAAGTGATTCATATGTTTATATGTACCTCAAGTTTAACTCCAGAAATGTTTTCAGATGCAAAATGTATTGTTCTGACTCACTATTTATTTAAAAAAAAACTTAATTTTCCAGTCAATATCTAATTTGTCTAATTTCTGAAAGAATATCTAAATATGTAATTTTCATCTTTTCAAGATCTTTCACTCAGTTTATTTATTCACAAGAATGTGACAACGTAGCTTAAAATTCAAAGTTCGGTTACTGCTCTCGTCGACCAATAAAATTAATTTAAGAATTCAAATTGCCGCATGCGCCTAGGGGGTGACCTAAAATACACCTTTACCTTTATTTATTTTATTGTATGTTGTTACTCTGACTAAATTAAAATCTTAACCCTTCAAGCACTGACGTTACCATATGGTAACAGAGAGAAGACAGTTTTCTACCGCCAAATAAATATTGAAATTACATCTTAAAAATTTAGATGGCGCTAGGATAGTTCTCTTCATGCATCGAACTACGTATATTTTGATGTTTCATACACAGTTGGGATTTTCAATCCGTCAGATAAAGTGTTGAACGATCGTTTCTTTTCACCCGGCAGAAAAATGGATATCCGCTTCACGTAAGTTGCCAGAAATACCGCAATTTCCTCTATTTTGCTAATTCAACCATATTGTACGATCAATAATAGATAGAGAAATATTAGTCACTGTCAAAAATTCAAAAAAGAGGTTTTGATTTTGATCATCATCCCGATATATCACGGCGTTACCAAATGGTAACGCTAGTACTAGCCTGATATTATGAACAAATTGTTTTCAGTGGAGGATTAACCCTCGAGGAAGCTTTGGAACTGGCCTATTCAGAGGAAAATGACGTATCAGATATATATATCACCCCACCTGAACCTCATGTACTAACTGATGAAGATTCAGGAGATGAATCAGAGCTAATACCTGATCATTTCACTGGAAGACAATTGCGATCTGAAGCAGAAGTATTATTTAGAAATGGTGATCATGTTACAGAAAGTGTTATGGATGACACATCAGATTTCTTTCAAGAGAATGGGAGAGTTAGAAATGACAACATTGGAAACGCTGACAACGTCAATGCTGACATGGTGAATACTGAAAATTCATTTCTTTATGAAAATTGTAATACACATGATATCGAATGGATCAGAGGGGACATGACTAGTATCCAAAAGGTCTTTCCTAGCGGCGATTATTCTAAATATAAAAATATGTCAGCTACTGAATTATTCGAGCTATTTTTCGATGATTCAGTCACCTCTTTGTTGCTTCAAGAAATACAGAGATATGCTTTGTTTATGAACTCTCCTGACCCCAAAGTGACACTTGCTGAACTGAAATGCTTTATTGGTATATTGATTGTGAGTGGGTATAATGAGTTGCCTGGAAAAAAATACTACTGGGTTTCTGAAAACGATATGAAGAATTTGGCTATCAGTAACGCGATGAGGCGAGATCGTTTTTCAAATAATGCGATTTCTGCATTGTGCTGATAACACGCAGATAAATAAGGAAGATAAGTTATGGAAACTTAGACCAATGATTGAGAGGATAAAAAAATTGTTTACAGAATTTTGTACCCGAACAGCATATTGATTATGACGAATCAATGATAAAATATTATGGGCACCATGGGTGCAAACAATTTATACGCGGTAAGCCCATACGATTCGGCTATAAAGTTTGGAGTATGAATACAAAAGAGGGTTACCTCATAAATTTCGAGGTATATCAAGGTAAAAGATTCGTTGGAAACGAGAAAGATGAGCGAGCTTTTGGAAAGGCGGCTGCTCCGTTTGTTGCTATGTTACGAGACTTACCTCATAAAAATCTACCCTATAAATTCTACCTAGATAATCTTTTCACAAGCATACAGCTTTTCAATTTTTTACGAATAAATGGATATTCTGGAACGGGCACCATAAGAGACAACCGGATTCCAAAACAGTGTCCTCTCAAATCGAAGGCAGAACTGAAAAAAGCACCGAGAGGAACATTTGATCACTGTATTGCTAAAGATGTTGGTATCATTTTAGCTAGATGGGTAGACAACAGTATAGTTACAGCCGCTTCCACTTCATATGGAGTACAACCAACATGTAATGTAAAACGTTATTCTCAGAGTGATAAGAAGGTTATACAGGTACCAAGACCTAATCTTATTGGTCAGTATAATCATTTCATGGGAGGAACAGACCAAATGGATGAGAATTTGGGAAGATACAGAATATCAATTCGCGGAAAGAAGTGGTGGTGGTGTATATTCACTTGGATGATTGACGTGGCGATAATCAATGCATGGATTTTACGTAGAAACTCGATGGGTGTACATTCGGAACAATTATCATTCCGTAGAGATATTGCTCAAACATATCTGCATAAATATGGCGTGATGCCAAAAGTTGGTGGACGTCCTCCCACTAATAGAAACAGCATATCATGCAATAGAGTGGCTGATGATGTAAGATACGATGGAATGAATCATCTTCTGGTCCATACCCCTAATAAAAAAAGGATGCGTTGTTCAGGCTAATGCTGTATTTCCAGTGTGAGAACCATGTGTAACAAATGCAATGTAGGTTTGTGCATTGATTGCAATCAGATATTCCACACACTATGAACATAGATGTACACTGGAAAAGTGACTTTTTACTTTACGTTTTTACTTTTTACTTATACTTTTTTATTTTTGTGAATTTACTTTTTTATTTGTGTGAATTGAATATTATTTATCTCATTAAAAGTGTTGTATTCATTTTTTACCTCACCTTCCATGAAAGTACTAGCGTTACCATATGGTTACGTCTCATATCTCACACTGGAAAATAATTCTGTCGAAAATTTTGTATAATCAAGTCACATCACTTCATTGTTTATCAGAAAAAAACATTTTTCGAAACAGAATAAAAAAATGTTAAACTTCGGACTTGAAGGGTTAAGTTTTAATTTTTTTATATTATTTATTATTTATTTTTCTCATTGTATAATAATAATATATAAAGTACACATTTATTTTTTTAACTGACCTTTCGCAATGTTTATATTGTGAAGTTTTATTTGTTTGTTGTTTTGTTATTTTGTTCTATGTGATCTTTGTTCACAAATTTTAAATAATTTTTTCGACAATAAAGCTTATTATTCCTATTTCTTAAATGATTTAAAAAATTGGGACATTTTGTTTAAATACAGTGAAAACATTACAACATAAAAAATAAACCAAGTTCCAAGTTGTAACCCACTATCATATAAATATCCATAATTTTCTTTTTCACATAGTTAAATACAGATATGAATGATAGTGATTTATTTAATTATCAAATAAATAAACATACTAAACCTCTTATGAAATTACATGTTATAAAATAAAAAACTTTTTATCAACACCGAATAAGAGTCTAGAAATAATATTTAAATGAAATAATCCTTAAATAATAATTTAATAGGTACCTGCCATGTTCCTAGTCCAATTATAGGAATTTTTACATCATTTATCATGGTTAACGACATTTTGCTATAAGTGCTTTATCACCTCCAACACCAGAAACTAAAGTGATTCAAATAAATAAAAAACTGTAGACTTTGTACACACTTTATTAAATTCAATCTTAAATCAACCTTTTGTAAATCTCTTGAAAAACTTCAAATAAGATAACGCCGCAAACTAATGACGCAAACCAGATTGCTTTCTTTATATGGAGGGGATAAACATCGACATTCAGGTATCGAGGGCATACTTATTGTATTTTCACAACTGTCAACCAGGGTTGGCAATTAGTTTTATACATATCAATAATGTGTGCAATAGTATCTGTATTAAGTGATTTATAGTTTTACAGGGTTCAACCAAAAAATTACCTGAATTTTCCAGATTTTCCAGCCAATAAAAAAACTATCCATATCTGTTAATATATTTATTAAAACCATCAACTACAGTTTACCTTTGAACTCTGAATAAAATAACTTGGTTGTTTATCTATTTGACGAAAGTTTTACTTTTTATTTTCGGTTCTTAGATTTATATTTACCATCTTTTATAAGGTAACTTTGACATCTATTGGAAAGGTCAAATGAGGGTGAACAACACATCAGTGTGCCATTAATAATAACACAGCAACAACGCTAGATGCAAAGGGCATGAACATGAACTAAAATTTTGTTGTTTACCCTCGTAGCGGCCTTATTGAAAATTGACAGCGCCATCTAGGCCCATTGATTTTCGTACCTATTATTTTTAAAAAGTAAGTAAATTATATTGTGTCAAATCTACGACAAAATAAAGTCTAGTTTAGAGAAAGGTCAACTTGTAGAATATTAAAAGAAACTTAATGAGAGCTTTAAACTTAAAATAAAAAGGCTCAGTTTCACCACAAGATGACAGATGTCAGATTAATTAAGTTCTACTTATAATTCTTTCTTTGTCGTTACCTTTTCCGGACTAATGTTCCTATTTTTCATAAATTCTAAAATATCTGCCTTCTTTGAACTAGAATTTGGAATTTTATTTAATATCCGCGAATGATAGGAAGCATTGTCCATAACGACTACTGAATTTGGAGAAATGTTAGGAAGAAGCTGCTCTTGAAACCATTTTTCGAATAAATCTGCAGTCATATCCTCATGATAGTCGGCTGAACATTGCTTAATATTTTTCGCAGACAGTAGTAACGCATTGGGTATAAAACCGTTTTCACTTCCAGCTTGAAGAATTATTATAGGCTTTCCTCTGGAACATGGCGCATTTAAACTACACTTTTGAGACTGATCTACCCTGCCATACTGAACAGTATCATGTGTGTCAAACCAAGTCTGTATGCCTTTTTAATTCACGATACTTCGTTATTTTATCTAAATACTATTCACGGAGTACAACAATACGTCGCGATTCCATTCGTTTATCTAATTTCTTATAATTAAAAACGAATTCTAAAGTTTCTAAGCTTTTATAGTTATAATCAGGATAATCTCGTAATTTTTCTTTAAACGATTTCTAAAGTCAGTACAATATTTTCTTGACATAAATTATAAACCGTTCGCTTTATAACATCTTTTGTAGCATCGTCAACATTTGCAAATTTTGTTTTTTTGTTTTTCCGCACCTGCGAATGACCTATAACGTCACCGCGCTTAATAACCCGAGAAATAGTGTAAATAGAAATTTTAGTTAAGGTATTAATTCGCTTTATTATATAACCGCATCTGATTTTTTATTATCTTCATTTTTTAAACACTGATACATATTTAAAATAACCCTCTGACCCTGAATGTGTAAATCTTTATTGCAAAATTCGCTAACCTCACCTGTTGGCGATATCATAATATCTTCTGAATTTTAATTTTGATATGGATTTCCATTTTCTGATTCAAAAGGTCTCCAAAACGCTATCATAATATATGTAACTAATTTAAGGTTATCAATTAATATGGGCAAAAATTACAATACGTAAACCTATTATTAAAAATGAATTACCGAAACAAAGATATATCTAAAGTTAATATTTAACTGCCCCAAATGAAAATCTGGACTCTCCGCCACCGCACTAAACACAGACTTTATGTAACAAAAAATAAAAAGTCCATAAAATACCTACATCTTTTCCTAGTGAAAATTCCCCTATTTTACAGTGACAATTCCCCTATTTTACAGTGACAATAATTATTTTTTCGTTTTGCATTAATCTTTTATTGAAATGAATAGCTGGATTTAGTTTGGATAAACTTAAAAATTGCTTACCTACGCCATTGGTATAATGACTGTTTTGAAGCAAGAATAGTATATTGTGCAACAAGGTGGAAAAGTTACACTTTTCTCACGAGTGTGAAACACACGAGTTATATCTGAGACATTATTTTAGACATTTATTTAGAGAAGTTCCCGATGTTTTAGTTATAATGTCAGATGAGGCTGGATTTCATTTAAACAGGAGATGTAATAACCATAATTGTCACAATTGAGGAATATACGAAAGAGATTCATCAAAGTTGAATGTTTGGTGTGGCGTTTCGAAAGAAAAAATATATGGACCGTTCTTCTTTCACAACTGTTCACAACTGGAACAAGATGGCATTATAAATTCAGTTTACTTTCAACACACTATTCACTTGTGGCTAGAAATTCTTTAACAGAAACATTTAGAGATAAGTGGATTGGGAAAGCTGGACCAATTGAGTGGCCTGCTCACTTACCAGACTTGACGATTCCAGACCTTTTTATATAGTCTTTTATTAAAGATAGGTGTTATAATCCTATTTCAGAGACTCCCCAGATAGCACAAATGTTCTCAGAATTTTACAATAACGTGCTAAAATTGAATATTCTGGAGTTTCATAGAATGTTTCATTGGGTTATAGAAATATTGAATGTATTGAACAATCAACACTAAAGGTACGAAATATTTGAAAATTTTATATTTTTGACACATTTCAAAATATTAAAACCTTCAATATTTCCTAACACAATAGAATATTCCTTGAAATTTCTTAAAATATCCCAAAAGTATTTTTGGACCATCCTTATAATATTGTTAGAGTATTCATAACATATTGTGCTCTGATTCTGAGAATATTTAAAATACATTCTTAGAGTGTTCTATTAATGTTCTATATAATGTATTCACAGAATATTTTTAAAACGTGAATAGAATGTGGAGCTTAATCCACTTAAAATGTCCATAGAACGTTCCAATAATATATAAAGTATGATGTGGTAATCTTGTAAGAATATTCCTAGCATATTTATGCACAGATTCTGAGAAAATTAAAAACAATGGGAGCATTTGATACACATTCTCATAACATTTGATATTTATTCTCAGAACATTCAATATGTATTACTAGAATGTTCTCTCAGAATATTCCAGGAAAGTTAATAGAATGTGGAAATCAGTCCACTTTGAATGTTCATAGAACGTTCCAGTAATATATAAAGTATGTTGTGGTAATATTATAAGAATATTCAAACGTTCCAGCAGATGCTTCTAGGAGTATTCTAATAATATTCCTGTGCTATCTGGGTCTAGAACAACTCAGATGTAACATTGTCCGAGTATTCCAAGAAATTACTCCAGAAATGTTGCGGAATTCTTTTCAGAACTTTTTAGTCAGGTTACAAAAATTTCTGGACCAAAATGGACAACACTTAGAACATCTTGAGGATTTTTATTATATTAGATAATTTATAACGTTACATATCTTTCAAGTTTGTGTTGTTATTTTCTTTTGTAATTTTTTGTGTAGACATCTCTATCTAATAAACAATTATCATTAAAATCCAAATAACTCACTTATTTTTCATCTAAACTTTAACAAATTATACATTTTTTCAAAGGGAAAGAGTTCGTCTTTCAGATAGAATAAAAATATATAGGGTGTTCCATTAAAAAAATCGACGATATTTGCATTTAAAAAACACCTTTTTTTAAACACCCTATATAAGATTTTACTAATTAAACATGTATACTGAAAAAACTTTACATAAAACGAAAACCGCACCTCTTTATAGTTTTTAAGTTCCGAAATATTTGAACTTAGAATGGGTCAGAAACTTCTGGGACACTCGGTATACTATTATCTAATTAAAATATCAAAATAGAAACAATAAAACAGCTAACACCTTAAAATTTAAACAATATTTTATTAACACACACATTTTATCGAAATAATTTTAACAATGTGAAATTTCTTATAATAATTATATTAGATTTTTCTGTTAAATGGAAATTCAGGATGCTCTGTTACTCTGAAACAATAAGAACAATAAATCAAAAACCGATGCATGAGTTTAAGAAAACCTCTGAGGAAACATTCATTTACCATAAACAGAATGAATGTAGTCTCGTTTTAAAGAAGTGGAAGAATTTTAAAACAAAATTGACTTACTTCGGCCCAAAAAAGTCCATACGGAAGATCCTGCCATCTTCTCCTTTATCTAGAGCTTCCAAAGCTTTTAAATCTTGTGAGTCCAGTTTAAAATTTAAAATGTTGAAATTCTCTCGCAATCTATCAGGTTTTACGCTCTTTGGGATGACTACGATATCGTTTTGGGTTAAATAACGAAGAATAACCTGAACAGGGGTTCTCTTATGTTTTTTTGCAATTTCGGCAACCAAAGGATCTCCAAGAATATTTGGCAGTGGTTCTCTAAAAATATATATTAATTAATCCCATTTGCATCAAAAACAATTATTCCAATAATCTTATCCGTTAACCTTTGAAACAGTTCGAGTATTTACTGATTATAATAACATAGTTTAAAGAATTATTTTATTAAAACTGTATAAAATGTAACCTGTTTTTAAATACTTCCGTCGCTCCAGGTGAACCAAGCGACGAATATGACACCACCACTATATTTTGTTTCTTGCAATATTCTCTCAATTCTTTTTGTTGGTTGTAGATGTGGAGTTCCACTTGAGTGTTTGCGGGCTTTATTCTCGAATTCTTTACAATTTTATCGATTTGGTGAATTCCAAAATTAGAAATACCAATCGTTCTAGCTCTTCCGGCGTCAACTTGTTCTTCCATTTTCTGTACAAAGCAATAGCAAGTATATAGTAAAATCTTAGACCATATACAAATAGACGTCAATTTTCTGTCCTTGTTGTGAAGTCAAATTAGTGATGTGCCGAGTAAGGGTTTATCAACAAGTTTCAACTTGCATCTTTTTGTTTTGATTTGTGTTTTGTGTCAATTAGTAGGTATATTATTGTAAGTACTGGGTTCTACTAAGTCAAATTCTTTAATTGTTTATTGTGAATAGTTTATAGAATGACACCGAAAAAACCTCAGGTGTATGGAAGTGTTTTGAGAAAATTGATGGCGGTAAAATAAAATGCAAAAACTGTGACTCCGTATTTAAAGTTTTAAAAACACAACAAATTTGTTAAAGCACCTAAAAAAATCTCATTCTATTATTTACTCGACTCAGATTGACAATTCTTCAACTACCCCCCTACCTACTCAAAGTGACGCCGATTTATTAAGTGCAGCTTCTAGTCCTGGAGATGCAACACCAGTCAACGAGGACAAGGACTCCAATCTATCCCAGTTAAGGATGCCCATACATCCGAAAATTTATCTCGAGAAATGAAAGATATATTGGAAACCGAGTGGAACATTTTAGAAAAAATCATTTGCGTTACAACTGACAATGCGGCGGCTAATATAAAAAAAGCTGTTGTTGATATTCTGCAAAAAAGACATCACAGTTGCGCAGCTCTTACTTTGAATTTGGTGGTTCAAGATTCCATCAAAGACAATGAATTATTATTTAAATTAATCCAAAAAGTGCCGAGTAATAGTAGCCTTTTTCAAAAGAAGCAATAATGCTGCATATAAATTAAAACAGGTTCAAGAATAAATGCAGCTGGAACCCTTAAAACTTAAACAAGATGTCCAGACAAGATGGAATTCCGTGTATTATATGCTCGAATGGATCGAGATGCTGGAGTGTCTTTGCGTTTTAAAACCTGTGGAACAAATGACGGGTCTTATATCTGGTGAGCAATATCCAACGCTATATACCCTTGCAGTGCCAATTCCGAATTCGCTAGAGGGTTAAAAATAAAACTATTAGACGTTTTTGATAAAAGATTTAACGGCCATGAGATCAACGAAACTATTGCTAAAGCAAGTTTTACGGATCCAAGATTTAGGAAAGCTGGTTTTGGCATCGAGACAAATGCAGATAATGCTCAACAATTTGTTGTTGACGATTATAAAATAGCTTTGAAGTATTTATGTATTCCAGCCACTTCTATGCCTTTGGAACGAGTTTTTGTTTTAATTTTACTATAGTAATCTATATCTAATAGAACTTTTGTTGATTTTAATATTTAATTGTTTTGCTTACTTTCCAAACTGCAAGATGATCAGTGGGCTGTGGTTCTGGAATAAACTCTGGTTCTGAATTAAAATCTGGTTCTGAAGTAAATTCTTGAGTAGAACCTGGTTTAACGTATTTTATATATATCGGGAAGTGAATTAGATAAAGATCAACGTAATCCATTTGGAGTTTCTCCAATGATTGTTTTAGTTGGGATTCCACTTCATCTGGATGTACATGCGTGAAAGGTAATTTAGTAGTGATGAACAAATCTTCCCGTTTAAGTTTTCCAGATGTAAACCACTTATTTAGAACTTTACCAATGATGTGTTCGTTTTTGTATACAGTAGCAGTGTCAATGTGACGGTAACCGATTTCCAAAGCTGCGTCAAGAGCCTTTTCCAGTTCTTCTTCATCAGTACTCTAATAACAATAATAATCAGTTTTTTTTGTTCGAAATTATTCGTTTTTATAAAAATGCAAAGAGTAAAAGTTTTCGTAACAGCGAACCGATGAGTTTTTTAAAGAACGAGTATCACAACAGCCATATGAAATAAGTTGTTTATAATATTTTTTTATATTTTGCGATATTACGACCATTTTTATTTTAAAAGTATGTTGATACCACTGTGTAATTTATAACATTTGACAGTTGTGACATTTAAATTATCAATTGTTAATGTTTAAAAATATTTTATCTACTCCTATTAAATTATACAATAAATATTCAACTGCTTTTGAGGAATTAATAGTATCCATAAATAAAAAGCGTGAGTTATAATAACTCTCTAGTGAGTTATTGAACCATACTGTCACAGTAACTATGTACTGTCACGGAATCACAAATTTGGAGCAATGGGGAAGGATATTGCTACATTTTTAAAATTACCAGATAGTAATTTATATACAGGGCATTGTTTTCGCCGCTCGTCAGCAACTTTATTAGTAGCTTGAGGGGATATCACGGCACTGAAACGCCATGGTGGTTGGAGATCAACTAATGTTGCTGAGGGATACATTGATGATTCTTGAATAAGACAGATACTGCAAATAAAATATATAGTTCTATAACTCCTGAACCAGTTGGTACTTCTTCTACAACATATATGCAACAAAATCAAAACGAACCAATAAATTTGCATAATTCAGTTCCACATATTCAGTTTACTAGTTGTTCAAACGTTACAGTTAATCTCATCAATAAGCAAAATTAATAATTACTACTTAAAACTTTCATTTCATTTCATTGTTATTGCTATTACTTTTTATAAATAAAGTTCTTTGTCTATACTTACATTTTAGTATTTATTGTTAAAGTCGTAGATAAAGTATAGTATACAACTAGACGTAATGGTCATAACAAACATGATCAATTAAAGCACTCGCCTGCGGCTCGTGCTGCAAACTTCATCTGCGTGTGTTATGACCTACATTACCGCTCGTTAAATAATATACTATTATATTATACACCAATAATAATATATTATATAAGTAAAAGATGAAATTCATATTTGCAAATACTTTCCTAAAGAACAAAATAAAATTATTAAATTGCTATTATCCACAAATGCCATTGGCAATAGTCTTGTCATTAGATACTTTACTAATGTTGCCAACCATTTAAAACAAAAATTGGCGATACGCAAATGCGTTTTATAATGAAGAATTTAATAAGTGCAAAATATAAAAAATTATTATGTTTTATAAACCTTTTTATTAGAAGAGCTTATTTTCATGCGATTCAAACACTAAACATTTATATGTTTCAACACAATTTGCGCGTATGTTTATCACTTTATATTACACAATAGTTATTATAGAGTATTAGTGATAAATATATATCGATACATCAGTATCAGAGTGCACCAACTCAAAAACATAGTTCTTCACTTATACAAAATGATGCGGTATATGGAACTACGATCGACGATGTACCTAAACAAAATATTAGATTCTGCATGATGACAAGTCAAAATTTTTACAATGTTGTTGGAATTTTTAGATGGTGCAATTTAAAACTAATAAATAAACATCTTGAAAAATTTAGAGTTGGTGCACTCTGATACTGTTGTATCAATATAAATAAATAATAAAAACTCTAAAAAATGTATTTAATGTATATATTTAAAATGAACAAATTACAGCTAATAATAGTAATATTTATTTATTTTGTTGTTTGTTGTTACTCTGACTAAATTAAAATCTTAAATTTTAATTTTTTTTATTTTATTTATTATTTATTTTTCTCATTGTATAATAATAATATATAAAGTACACATTTATTTTTTTAACTGACCTTTCGCAATGTTTATATTGTGAAGTTTTATTTGTTTGTTGTTTTGTTATTTTGTTCTATGCGATTTGCTTTTTTTTAACAGCTTTGTCCACAAATTTTAAATAATTTTTTCGACAATAAAGCTTATTATTCCTATTTCTTAAATGATTTAAAAAATTGGGACATTTTGTTTAAATACAGTACAAACATTACAACATAAAAAATAAACCAAGTTCCAAGTTGTAACCCACTATCATATAAATATCCATAATTTTCTAATACACATAGTTAAATACAGATATGAATGATAGTTATTTATTTTATTATAAAATAAATAAACATACTAAACTCTTATGAAATTACATGTTATAAAATAAAAAACTTTTTATCAACACCGAATAAGAGTCTAGAAATAATATTTAACTGAAATAATCCTTAAATAATAATTGAATACCTGCCATGTTCCTAGTCCAATTATAGGAATTTTTACATCATTTATCATGGTTAACGACATTTTGCTATAAGTGCTCCAACCTCCAACACCGTAAAACTAATGTGATGCAATCTTCAATCAACCTTTTTAAATCGCCTGAGAAAAAACCTTCAAATAAGATAACGTTGCAAACTATAGTGACTCAACAGATTGCTTTCTTTATATGGAGGGGATAAACATCCATATTATTATTCAGGAGAGGTATTCTGGTATTCTGTAACCTATTTATGACAAAATCTTTTATATTTGTTGTGGTCTACGTCCGTATTGTTATTCATTGTTGTATTGTATACTTTTAAAAATAAATTTTGATTTTATTGATTAATATGAGAGTGGCAAACCAGCATTGGGAAGCATTTTTAAATGCTGCTGAAAATAATCACAGCCTTATAACCAACAAATTTAATGGGGCCCAAGGAAAAGCTGAAGGAAACGCTTTGTGGGCAAGTCTTGCTATAAAACTATATCTTCAACAATAATATGAAGGATATATTGAGCCATTTCTTTTGTTAATCTAAAAGAATTTTTAAATACATCATCCCTTAATTCAAAAGGGTTTGTTTCATCTCTTATTTGCATCCTCATAACATTGAAAGTCCGAATATCTTCTAGAAATTCTTCTCTTTGAATGATTATGTTATTTAAAAAATTAACTTGAAGCATATGAAAAAATACAAAGTTTTTAAAAGATTTTTTTATTGTTTATTTAACTATTTAGCGGAGAAATATTTTATGACAAACGATTTTTATAGCAATCAATGTAAAACCATATAATAACAGAAAAACAGAAACAGAGACAAACCATAGGCGTTACGTTACATTTTTAAGAGGTGTTGTACTTTAAATGAATGAAGACTTTTTTTGCAGAGACGGTGCAAATATCAAAATAAAATCGATAAACATCGTTATGTCTGAATACTCCATCTAAATACCTTTCTAATGATATACAAATGACAGATGTGTGTATCGTAAAAATGTGTCCCCTTAGAACAAAAATCCACATGTTTTCTAATTTTTTTAAAACTAATAAATACTGCCAATTATCGAGGTGGACTGTTTTCTGTGGCGCACTCTGTATAATGCAGCTTTGTGTTTTGTGATTTGACGTATCCAAACATGCGCGTTTGCCACTTCAAAAATGTATTTCACTAATTTAGATTTTAATAAATTATATCAAATATTGTCTCACATTCTTACATTTTTCAGTTAAATATTATAAAAATATTCAGGCCTTTTAGAAATCCATAGTAGTATAAAAATTGTCTGTAATCTATTTTATGTAAGTATTCATCAAAAAACAAGAAATTTAAAAAAAGTCCCAAATCGGACAATTTTTCACCAAGTTATGGATATTTGAAAAAAAATACCCGAAATTTGAAGGATGCAAAAAGATGCCCAAATTTCAGCAAAATCGGAGATGCAAATCCAATCGGTAGGATGAGTTGGCATAAAATGCCTCATATTCATTTTATTATTATTTAGAAACAAATTTTATTTTTTACATTCCGATAATCAAAAATTTCAAGTATGGTTCTTATCTATAATAATCACTTTTTTAGATGGCTACTATCTTATCTTACGAACATGAGTCGACATTTTTTGTATTATTAATCTGGGATGACGCTGTTAAAAAGGAGAAATTAAATTCTTTGTATTCAATTTATTTTTTATTAACATAAAACTTATGATTGTTTTACTTTGTTTTTTTTATACGCACAACATGTAATTCGAATTAATCTAAGTAATATATAATTACATAATACGATTACACAACTCCAGAATAAAACAACATCTACCAGATAATACTGGTACCAGGGTAAATTAGCTCCGTAAACTCTTAAATGCGAAGCTCCGCCATGTCTAGCCACGAATTCGATCCAATAAACTGCCAAATCCAAGGGTGGGATCGGTCTGTCGCGAAGTATTTGCGATCTTCGCTTCACATTTTCTGTGTACCTTAAACAATATCAGTTCGTGTAAGCAGTTTCTTAGTATAAAAATAAGGTCTCTATAGTTGGTGCAAGACAAAATTTGATTCCCTTACTCTAGACCTATTAAAAATATGATATCATGTCTCTGGGCATTTTTAAACAGCTCAAATAAAATTAAACAAAAATTGGAATGATGTGAAAGCACCCAAATCAATTAAATATGACCATATTAATATAAAAGCGAATCAAATTTAGTATTATTTTGATTTAAAAACGCTTTAAAATAAATATCAACAAGAGTTTTTAGAAAACCATAGGCGTACATATATTATTTCTAAATATTCCAAACTTTTGAACATATGTGTATTAGAACTGCGATTTGAAAATGGCCTTTATTTATAAAAATAGGATAAATAATTAGAACTTTCAAAAACTACTCGACTGATCGTGCCCATCTTTTGCACACTTTTTTAGTACTAAAAGACCTATTCAAAAACAAAATTTGCAAAAGTTTTGATAAATATTTTCAAAGTTGTCTTTTTCCACTTCATTTTGCAATCATTTTTTGTTTATTAACCAATTTTAATTTACAAAGTCTCGAATTGAACCTCATTCCATGAGCAACAAATCATCTAGATGCATATGTGTTTACGCATCTTTAGGATTAATAATAATAAACGTTAAAATACAAAATTGTTTCCTATAAGCTTCTGGTTAAATTTAATATTTTTTTCATTTATCTAAGAAACCAGGCTCCAATGAATCTCTACCAGTTCTGTTCTACATTCACGGTGGGTCAAATGTAATAGGCGCAGGAAGTATAAACCTTTATAACCCCCAAAATTTTGTCGAACAAGATATTGTAGTCGTAACAACAAATTACAGACTGGGAATTTTAGGTAGGTACGATTAAAAATAGTATAAAATATAGTTCATCAACAGTTTTTTTTAGGATTTTTGACTATGAACGATGAATATCTACCGGGAAATTTAGGATTGAAAGATCAACATTTTGCTTTGAACTGGACGCGCGAGAATATTCATTTATTTAACGGAAATCCTGATCATATTATCATCAATGGAGAAAGTGCTGGTGCTATTGCGGCGGGACAGCAAGTTATCAGTCAGTTAAATAAGGGTAAGTGGAGCAAACAATATTATAATTGTATTGTATTATATTTGTATTTAGTTTACTATTTATATTTGGTTAGGTTAGGTTAGGTTAGGGGAATAGCAAATAATAACAGGTTTAAATAAAACAGTTTTATTTCAAAATATTTTCATTGCATTCGTTCATTGCATTTGTCATAGCAGCTTTTCCATTGTTTTGAGACGCCTACAAAACATGTTATTTGTTTGAACGCACTGCTTCTTTTGTATTTTGTGCTCCTAATTTACCTTTGCTATTCGGGATCAAGAAGCCATTTGGTGCATAATGGCTAGATGGAAGAGGACGAATCCAATAGGTGCGTTCTTTTTGACTGAGATCTCATTTAATCTCAGCTCACATCGGTAATGTGCGCGTTCTTTTTCGATTCACTCACTTCGAAGTGAGCTGAGATTTTTTCCTCCCCTTTCACTAATTTCGTCTTAATTGCCATGCATCGTTCCCAATTGTCAAATTAAATGTTCCATTCAATAAATCAATATAAAATATTTAAATTTGTTTACATAAAGTTGGTAGCCGTGATTGAAAAGTCGCGTAGTTGCCGTTGTCACCGATTAGTATATTTAGTTTTGAATTTGTCGTTTTGTTGGTGGTTTTTGTGTTATTCCTTCTTGTTGTTATTTTGAAATATAAAAAAAATTGTTCTTTTAAGAATAAAAAACAGTGTAATAAGTGAAAAAATGCCAAAACAACTAAATAGTCGCTGCAAAGAACTGGTAGCTTCTTTGATACATTTTTTTGAAAGAGAACGAGACAATGGTGGCCCTTTCATACCTGTTGCTGATGTTAGTAAAAAGTTTTAAAAATTATATTGGACAGATTATTATTTAAGTTAAATAAAAATAGAAATGTTTTCACGATATCCACAGTATATTGTGGATATCATGAAAACATTTGTGTGTTTATTTAACTTAGTTACAGATATCCATCGAGTAACAGCCAATTCAATCAAAAACATTTTATTTTAGCATGTGGCAGCTGCGCTCAACTTCAGTATGGTTACAGTTTCCAGTATTTCAAAAACTGTGAAAGACCATGGTATATTAATGTCGCCTCCAAAGAAACGTCAGTATGAAAAAATAGTAACTAATACCGATGTATTAAATACAAGTGGAATTCGAAATGTAATCTACAATTTGTATGAAAAAAGTAAGCCTTTGTACTCTAAACAAAAAAAATATTTTTTTGTTTTCAGTAGAGAATTTAACATTGTTAATAGGTAAGAAATGAAAGTAATACTTTGAATTTTAAGCTTAACTTTGAAAATTTCCTTGACATAATCATTTAATTTTAAGAAATAAACCACCAGTCATATATATGGCTGACCATTTAGCCGAGTAATATGGACACAAAGTGCTACGTTTACCCCCATATCATTGTATGTTGAATCCCATAGAACTGATATGGGGTACATCAAAACAATATTATAAAAGACACATTGGC
Source organism: Ophraella communa (assembly GCA_035357415.1). Classification (NCBI taxonomy): domain Eukaryota; kingdom Metazoa; phylum Arthropoda; class Insecta; order Coleoptera; family Chrysomelidae; genus Ophraella; species Ophraella communa. The sequence goes on from JAYKXQ010000049.1 coordinate 111,316, forward strand.
AGAGAACCACTCAAAACAGACTGTTTAAATATGTGGTCTGAAGCTCTTGAAACCATTACAGCAGAAATTTGGAAAAAACTATCCATAATACTGAAGAGGAAATTTTTAAATGGTTTGATAGAGAGAGATTGTTGGACACACTAGAGATTGCACCTATAATTATAAATCCCAATGAAGAAACTGAAACTAGTAGTGATGAATCTAATTATAGCGAATAAAAGCAAATATTATTATACTCTTTATTTTATTAAACCCATATACCCAAAAGGAAAAAAAAATATAAAAATTATGTTGGTACTTTGTTTGATGTCACTTCAAATAAGTTGTTTTGGATAGTTTTATTCGAATCGATCTTTAAATCTTGTAAACTTATAAAAGTCCGGCAACACTGTCTATACGTGTCGACGTAAAATTATGATGACGTGTATCAAATTTTGTTTTGCACCGACTATACCCACTACTACGTATACTATGACCATACTAGGATCGTGTCGGGTAAAAAATGGTATTTTTTCTGATATCGCTTAGAAATGGCTATGTTCTCGGATCAGTTTCTGACCCCAAAGTGTGCTAATCTGGTACAATAGTCCATTGTTAGCCAATGAACTTTTCCGTACTGTACGAGAAAAATATTCCCGGCCTAGGCCTAGAAAAATCTATCTCCCTTGCTACATATTTTCTAAAAAAGGGTATATATGTCTCATTTATTACAAAAGACCTTGATTTATTAGTTTTATTATCAGGTATTTTGATTAAAAGTTTAGATCCCCAATCTTCTACGTCGTTCAATGATTAATAAAGGTTTCAATATGCTCAAGGCTCAAAACTTTTGATTTTTTGGGTTTGTAGTTGTCACTTTGACGTTTTAGGAAAGCACACAATTTTAAATAGAAAATCGCAATATTGAATGTGATTTCAAAAAAAATAGTATGTGCACCTCGGAATAAAAGCACATTCCCAGACTCCAATGTTGTGGCATTTTTCAGGACCAGAACGAAAAAAATATTGAGGCCTGAAAAGATCACTTTACTGCCATAGTTTACACATAATTTTGTATCCTACCGGTCATCAGATAATTTTTAAAATAATTTAGTTAGAGAAATTGTTTATCTGTTGTTTATTTTATATATTCTAATTATCATAGATAATACAAGAATCAAGGGTGAACCCAATACATGTAATTACTTCTAATTATTTGAACCACTTCTATTACCGTTTTGTCAAGAAGCATATGGGTACTTACTTCGGGTTTGTGAGTATGTCATTTACAGCTGTTCGGAATGTGCTTTCAGTAAGCTCAGTAATGGACAAACCTAAACCTATTTCTAAGGATTCAGCTTTGGCAGCATTAATTTTTTGATCACCCAACACAGGAAGAGCCAAAATTGGAACTCCCACGTACACAGTCTCTGTTAAACTCAAAAGACCAGCATGCGTAATAAATAATTTCATATTTGGATGAGCTAAAAATATTGAAAAAAAACATTTTCCTGATTATTTAAATTAACCAATAGAATGTCATAATTTTTCCTACGACCATCTATGAAAGTGCTAGATTGCACACTTATTGGTACTTAAGAAAGTAGCTAATATCAATACACGTATTGAAAAGTAAAAAAATATAGTTCTATGATCTGTGACATTTACGTCAAATTTATCAATAGTAAACACATGAATGACAAAGCAAGAACCATTTAATTTTTTTTTTAAATCTTCCTTGTGTCAAATATTGTATGGTAATTGCCAATATCTGTATAAAGTAAGAATAAAGAATAAAGTTTCTTATAGGTTTTTAAATTTTTAAAAAATAAACATATTTTTATTCAGTATTATTATTTTTATAAAAACACTTTTAGAAAGAAGAACAGTTTATTCTTCTTTTTTATATTGTGTTATGTTCAGTGCATGTGTCTAATATGGATATTTGAAGTTATGTTTGTGTTTCTGTTTACAATTATCTTTGTGTCTATTATTATTACATTACTTTTCAATTAATTTCACCAAGTGATCATTTTACTTTTAATTTTTATAGAGCCCACAAAAAAAATTAAAATGTCATTTATCTAATAAAGAATTTTGATGTGAATTCCTAAGAAAGGTGGTTATTTGATTTTAATTAATTATATTTCCAAGCAATATATAAACTCGTTTAAATCCTAATTTTTAACATGACTAACAATTAAAATAAATTTTATAAATAAATTTAAAATGTATAATAAGAAATATTGGGGTCGTAGGAAAAATCGTGTACACAACGCGTTGGAAAGTGTATTTCTTGCACTCGTTACGTTTCCGCACTCGCCATTACGCGGCTCGTGCTAAACTTCACTTGTGCGTAATACTTCACTTTCCACACTCGTAATGTAATATACTATTTTAAATTGCCTGTCAGGCTCCTGCCACAAACTTTCACACTCGTGAGAAAAGTGTAACTTTTCCACCTTGTTGCACAATATACTATTTTACTATATTGTATGTTCTTTCATAAATATTTTTCTTATTTGTAGTAGGTACAATAAACGATAAGGAAAACAAACCTAAAAGTTCCTGTTGTGGAAACCATTTTCCTAATATAATATTTTTGGGTTTTCCTGGCCACTCTTCCTCATCCCATTTACAAAAAACTGTCTGCTCGAGAGAACCAAGAACCTTTATCACAGCTTCCTTGACTTCTTTTTTCATTTGTGAAGGTTTCAAATGGGATCCAAGACTGAAGAATACTGCACCTATAACAAACAAAAAGAAATGCTAGTTTTAACGAACACGACAAATTTCCTTTTTAAAAACGTTTACCATTCTTGGCGTTATCCAAAGTCGTTTGCAAATCATGCGGTAGCTTCCCTCCAGGTGAAATATGAAATCCTCCAATATCTATAAGATTAGGTACTTTCGGCATGGCAGAGTTGACACTTTCATGTGAATTTGAAAGAACCAAAGCGACGTTTTTGTGAAGTTCATGAATACCAGGACACTGCGGAAAGAATTCCTTCACCAATTTACTTTGAGTGGGATAAACGTACAGTTCAAAGTTCAGCTTGGACAACAACTCCAAGAGAGCGTTTTCCGTTCTTTGCATAAAAGTCATGTCTTCGGCAAAAGTAACAAACGTATTTGGTACGTATGATGGTGGAGCAGGATTTCCAACTGCATTAGATATCCAAGCTGCAGAACCGATCGAACCAAGTAGAATAACCGGAGCTTTGAATTGACATCCGAAAGCAATCAGTGCGTCTGTCATCAAAGATTCTACTAGCACCACGTCAAATGTTTCTTTTGATTTAATTAGTTTTTGAACTTGCGAATCTACGAATGCGTTCCTCATACATGCATCGTCCAGGAAGTTCATAGCAGCAAGATTCATGAAGGAACCGGAATTAGCCATATCCAGTATTTTGAATCCCGATTGTTTTTCGGATTCTTCTACAATAAAAATAAACATAAATATTGGTCCAAAAAATAGGCTACAACTAGGGAAAAAATAATTATGCAAATAGGAGAAATGTGCCTATGATGGAACCCCGCCCACTAGATGTATTTTCAAATATACCGCGCATAATATATACAGGGTGTCCTACGACGAGTGCCACCTAGAAGTTTATGGGGAAGGAAAAACGCGAGATTAATGAAATTTGGTATACAGGGGTTTTTGATACTTCTGAGTTTAACTAAAATATTTTCAAATTGATCGCACTTCCGGTTATACCGGAAGCGTACACCAACTTCACTATTTTAAATACAACACCCTGTTTATTTTCTTATTTTTGGTTAGTTCGTTAAATTTAAGTGTTAGTTTATCTAAGGTACTTTGTATCTAAAATTAACCGTTTATAAGAAATTTAATGTTTTTCGAAAATTTTGACAGAAATCACGCTTAATGATGATTATTTCAATACCTAAATAAAACATCTTTTTATTGAGTTTAATTATTGTTATTGTAACAAAAGGAATTACTATAAAAAACAATTAATTATCTACAAATAAATAATAAACCGGTATAATTTGAATAATAACTTACCAAATTGCTTGCCACAATTTTCTATTTGGATAAATTTAAGACTTCCCTTTCCCTCCGGTACTTTGTCAGTAAAAGTAGAAATCATCGTAATTTCATGACCGGCCTTAACTAATCCTTTAGCTAACGCATATCCAAGAATAAAGTGACTTTTTGACGGTAGAGAGAACACCATTAAAATCTTCAGGCCATTAGTTGATAAAATTAAGGTTAGAACAGTAGCTATAAATAACAATCTCATGTTATCATCTCCGCTTAGACAGACAAACTGACTAACTAGGCTATATCAACAACGATGTTCATTATATTATACTCCTACCTTCTACAACAGAGTATAAATTGATTATATTATTTGTATACCGATATCCTACTTTGAAAACCTCGTAAGTACTTAACACCTAATTTTACAGGAGCAACAAAAAACTGGGGTATTTTAATTGCAAAAACCATTGCTAATTAAATTTTGTACTTAATTTTGTACTTAATACATTAATACAAAATTTAATTAGCAATTGTTCTCGCAATTAAAATACCGCAGTTTTTTTTTGTTGCTCCTGTAAAATCATGTGTTAAGTACACGAGGTTTTCAAAGTAGGGTATCGATTCTTTTTAACATGTTCATTTAGTCTGGGACTCAAAAATCCATTACAGGTGGAGGTTGAATATAGATTTATTAAATGAGTTAAACTGAGGATTTTTCATAACAAAAACTGTTTCGTTTATCATATTGTGGAGGTCCTGTTATATTTATTTTATTAGTCACATTTACCTTTTTTGGTTTTTGACATAAATATGTAGTATTTATATATAATTGTCATTGTCATTTTTTACAAACGATAATAAAAAACCTAACCAGGTAGATCGACCCCGTATTTGTTTCAGTTGTAGCAAAGTTTAGGGTTTCTTCATTGTTAAAGGATTAGCGGATAAGTAATAACGCAATGCAGTGGTGTGTATTTTGGGAAAAAATATGTTTTAAATTATAATATAATAAAAAAATAAAAGAAATAATTATTGGAATACATTTATTACTTACTTACATTTTATTCTATATCCGACTCGGAAGAGGAAGAATCGTTGTTGACATTAATAATAATAGGGTCGATTAAATCATCACAAATATTGTCAATTTTCCACATATTTGCCTCTACTTTGATAACATGCTCGATACAGTTTGTCCAATTTTCCTTACTAACATGACTTACAGCACTCTCAAACAATTTCACATCGTTTATTTTAAAAGTAGTATTTTTTCCAACTTCCCCCTTTACCTGAGCCCATATTAATTCTATGGGATTAAGTTCACAATGATAAGGGGGAAGTCGAAAAACTGATATACCTACCACGAGAAGAAGCCATTTCTTCTACAATGTAGGTTTTGTATTTATTCTTGTTCATTTTTGCAATTCTGTAAAGTTCTTTCCTTAGTGGATCTTTTGGAAACTTAATATTTTTCGAAATAAACCACTCCAAAAGCTCTGCTTTACGCCAACGACTTGTGGGCAATGCTTCTCGTAACCGTGAATGGTAACTTGCGTTGTCCATAACAATAACAACCCCTTTTGGAATCAGATCCAACATTTGAACAAACCATTCCTCGAAGACATCCCCATTCATATCTTCGTGATAGTCCCCCGTGCGTTTTGAAATAAAAGTTAATAATCCACCATCAATAAAACCTTCAGAACTTCCAACATGGACAATGATAAGTCTTTTTCCTTTTCCAGATGGTGGCTGCAAACCTAACGACAAACCTTCAACGAATGCCTGCCTTCCGCTTTTAATGTTTTCATCTTGCCAAGATTTGGAAACTGTATATCCAGCATTTATCCATGTTTCGTCTAAGTAGAAGATTTTCAAATTTTGTTCTCTGGCATGTCGAATGCTTCTTAAATAGTCTCTTCTCCAAAAAACTATTTCCGGTTTATCTATCAAGAGAGATTTTCTATTATGTTTTGTATATCTGAAACCCACATCTTTCAAAAGTTTGCATAATGTCATTCTGAAGAATTTTGTATAGTTCATATCTTCTTGCACTGATGTCATAATTTTGTCAAGTATTGGAATTTCCTTGGGTAAGTAAAATCCATGGACTTTATGCCTTAGTCTTTGTTTTAATGATTCATCGATCTCAATTGGTTTTCGGCCTAAAGGAGTTTTAGGGGCTTGAAGAGCTCCATTCTTGCTTTCTTTTAGTAATCTATAAATTGTTGATTTAGCAACACACAACCTAGCAGCCGTTAATTCCACAATATCATCAACACTTGCACTTGGATCCTTGTTTTTCAAAGAATATAACAATTCAATATCAAAGTTTTTTCTTTTAAAAATAATGGACCTGTTTTTGGTCGTTTAGATGGTCCTTGGCTTATCGACATTGTTTGGTACTTGCACAATTAACATTCAACAAATGTTTTAAATATATTCCAACTGTTTACAATATTATGAAAACCATACAACTTCATACAACTTTACTCAAAGAACTAATACTAAGTACTGATTTAATGTACCTACTTTCTTTTAAAATAATATTCCCGATAATGTTTCTAAGAAAACTGGGTTGTTTGGAAAATCTCTCTCAATAATCGAATAATCTGTAAATAGGTGTAATCGTATTAAGCCGATTACAGTAGGCCACTTGCCATTTAAAATTTCTGAGAAAAATTCCCCAAACACTACATATAGGAGTAATACAATTAAAAATATTCATTTTCCTTCTTTGAATTTAATAAAAATTATAACGATATCTTGCTATCTTGACTTTAATTAATTTTTTAAAAATATATTTCATTGTAATTTATTTGTGACAATATTCAAAGTTTAAATTAATCTTCTTACAAAAAGAACAAAAATATATAAAATAATTATTGTTACAGATTGGTTTGTTTTCTATTATGAATAAACTGTGTTGCCTTTCTTTATCAAACTTACTAAAATTTATGTACCCCTATCACTTTTTTTATTAAAATTGGTACATCTCGTTACCTCTGACCTAAATCGTATATTCTTTAGCATAGCTGCAATTCATTCGTTCAATACAAAATGTACCTTACGGTATACCCTCTTAAAATATATTATGGTACGTCTATGAAATCTACTAAAATGAATGATTTATTACTCCTTGTCCCTTCTTTATAGACTATAACACCCTAGCCAAAGACTGAGATTCCCAAAAGACATAATCTTCTACGATAAATTGTAACAGTTATTTTAATATTTACAATATACCTGCTCCAGTGCGAGTAGCCTTAATAATAAATAAAATACCTGAAAGTAAATCAACTAACTTCAAAAAAAATTAATATAAAAAAAATTTAATTAGTATTCTTTAACGGAGAAACGTTTAGGTAATTTTATGGTAAAGCTAAGCATATGATTACTAATAATATATTATAATATCTTAATCATACCTGGTACATCCTACTCAATTTAATCTAATTCTTTTGTCATTGACAACTTCACCTATATAAAAAGATTCTTTGATCAAATATCTATTTCATTCACTTGGTCATTGTATCAAAATCAAAATACAATGGCGGGTGTTCTTATCATTATCAGCGTATTGTGTTTGATGTTTTTTTCAGTATCGTCTACTTCTGTGCCTTACAAAACCATGATGGGAGGGTACCAAATACCTGTATTGGGGTATGGAACTTTTACAGTAAGTTAATTAGCTGGCCAAATACTGAATATTACCTTGTTTATATTTATCATACATTTATTTATTTATTTATTAATCCAAATCAGCTTAATTACATGGATTATATCTCTGGAAAATTAATATATTCAAACTAAAATCTAATGAATATGACAAACAATTATCATAGTTCACATTCAAGACAAAAAAAGTACAAAAACAAAATCATAATTGAATGGAATCAGCACTAACAGTTTATATTAATAATATGATTTAAAATCATCCATAATCATCCATTATACTTTAATGTATTGCCTATATGTCTTGATAACAATGCTACAAAACAATTATGAATAACAAAGTTTTGTATAAAAGATAGAAACAGCTAAAGATTTCGCTGTGTCAAATCTGTGTCTGAGTAGAGATTTGTGAACAATTTTGAAGCTTTTTAAAGGGTAATCAAAAGTTGTTCTTTAAAGTTCTTAAGGTAATTTCCCTACTGTTAGAAAATTCCAAATGTGTATATTTGATCTTCAGATTAGATCTTCAAACATTCAATTAAAAATATTGTATAAATAGACTTTTTGTTTCAGGTTAGAAATGAAACCGAGCTAACCATAGCTTTGAACCAAGCTCTCGAGGCTGGATATCGTCATATAGATACTGCGCAATTGTATGAAAATGAGCACATCATCGGCAATGTTTTAACCGAATGGATGGCATCAGGAAAAGTTAGAAGAGAAGATTTATTTATTACAACAAAGATTCATATCGTTAACGCATTTCCCAGTAAAGTTGAACAAGCCGTTAGAACGTCTTTGGATAATTTGAAATTGGACTATGTGGATTTATTATTGATCCATTGTCCCATAGCTTTTAACTTGGGCGGCGACGGTAGACTTGTAGCTGCACCTACAGACCACATTGGTGTTTGGAAGGTATTCCATTTTAAGTTTGTTTCTAGAAAAGTTAAAACATATTTTTTATAGTTCGTAATATCCTGTCTAAGCTTAATTAATTTTAAAAATCTTGGCGTTATGCTAATTTCTCTACAACTTGTAGAAATGGATTTATCACTTGGATAATATTCACTTGTTTATTATTATTACAAAAAAATATTATTTCGTTTCCGCGGGCCCGGTAATCGCTTATTTAAATTATTACTTTAATTATTTTATTGAAAATTAACACTTAGCTCACTTTCCAAAAAAAATACACTCAACGTTGCCCTAAACACGGTTGATTCGATTGGCATCTAGCCTATGGAACGCTCCAAATCGAATTGATTCATTGCTCGTTTTTTGGTCCCCAGCAAAAGTCTTTTCTTCCCCCTAGTACCTCATGAAACTACCCTTTCTCCCTCATTCTGCTCACTTGTCTCTTTACTATTGGCTAGCAGCCCTGCTACCGGCACTGCTTGGGTACGCTTCAGGAGCTGAGCCAGCAAAATTTGGCTTACACATCGTTGCTAGCTCCTACGTGACTTTTTTTGTTTTTCAGAACCGCAACTTTGTAAATTCTTTAGTTTTGTGTTATTCATTGTTTTTCAAATACATTCTTGTGAAATAACTTATTAAAAATTAAATTAAATTAAAATCTTATCAATTGTTTATTTCAGCAAAATAAATAATTTTTTTTATAAAAATAAAATCATTTAAACTGGGTGTTTGGATTTTTATGTCACTTAATATATTTCAGAAAATGGAAGAACAAGTCGATGCTGGTCTGGTTAGAAGTATTGGACTTTCTAATTTTAATATAAGTCAAATTGACAGAATTAAAAAATCTGCACGTATACAACCAGCAAATTTACAGATTGAAATTCATCCGTATTTTCAACAAAAGGAAATGAGAGAATATTGTAAAAAGCATGGTATAGTAGTAGTAGCGTATTCTTCATTAGGATCACCTGGAGTTATGCCTTATTTCAAGGATATGGGATGGAAGTACGTATCAAACTTACAATATCAAACTTACAATATCAAACTTACTGTGGTATTTAAGTTGCCATGAGATAAATTTTAACTGGGTGGTAGTTACTGTTACACTAAAATCATTATAATTATATTTCTAAGTATAAAAACTAATTACAACACTTCATTACTATAAAAATAACTTTAAATATGCTTAGTAAGCAATATAGCGAACATATACAGGGTTAGTATAAAGTATGGAACCCCCTAAGTATCTCCTCAACGGTTTGATATTTTTAAATGAAATTACTTATCCCCTTCTAAGAAGATCCAAGTAATTCAAAAATGCTGTCAAATTTAATGTACCATTTGCGGTTAAACCGGAAATGCATATCAACTTTTTTATTTTAAATAGAACACCCTGTATATTTTTCCATTTTTGAATTCCTTGTGAAATTCTGCACACAGTAAAACTTTCCATTCATATTGTTATTGAATAATTGAGGCTTTAATCAATAATTTATCGTTTTTGACTTAGTTAGCCATGGATGAAATGTCAAATGGTGAGTAAGGCAAACTTAATTTATGGAAACATCCTAAAAACTTGGCAACATAACAATTTATTTATTTTAACAAAAAATAACACAAAATTAACAAAATTATATTAAATGTTCAAAATTACGCCCTTCTGCTATTTGACAATATCCTAAACGGTCTTCGAATTCTCGTAAAGAATTTTGCAAAAATTTGTTGCACTTGCAGCAATAAGTTTCGTATGCGTAACTCTAAGTCATTTAAATTTGTGAGTCTATTTATGTATACTTTATTTTTTAGATAACCCCACAGAAAAAAATCGAGAGGAGTTAGATCAGGACTACGAGGTGGCCATTCGATAGCACCCCTACGCCCTAGCCATCGACCTGGAAAAACTTGATCTAAATACTGGCGCACAATTCTAGAATAATGTATGTGCAGGTGCGCCATCTTGCTGAAACCATATGTCTTCAGCAGGAATTGCTGGGTTATTTGGATGAGGATAAAGTCTTGCAATAGCGGGTACAATATAATTTGTTAATAAATCTAAATAATGATGTCCAGACAGATTACCTTCAATGAAGAAAGGTCCAATAATATTATCGTCTATCATTCCTGTCCACACATTTATTTTTTGCGGATACTGCGTATGTACTTGCCTCATCCAACGGGGATTATTTCTAGACCAGATACGATAGTTATGTCTGTTCACTTTACTACTTAAGCAAAATGTTGCTTCATCTGAGAAATAAAATTTTTTTGATAAAATTTGGGTTTGCTATACATGTGTTCTGAATGTTTTCGCAAAATTCTGTTCTGCGATCTGGATCATCTTCAGTTAATTCGTGACAGAAGTGAAATTTATATGGTTTCAATTTCTCGGATTTCATTATGTTCATGACGGAAGTCTGGCTTATGTCAAAGTCAAGAGCTAACTGGGTAGTTGATGTTTTACTTTACATTGTCATTTGTGGCGGATTTTGGTCTTCCTTACTTGGGTTCATTTACTACGTGATGTGTTCGTAAATAACGCCTTACAGTTTTCACAACTGTTGATTTTGTGATTTGGTGATCTGGATTAACTTCATTGAATAGGTTTAAAACTTCCTTATAAGAACGCTGTTTGTCTCCATATCCTCGCATAATTAAAATTTCGATACGTTTTCCTTCACTTAGATACACCATAATAGAAAAAACAATAGTAACAAATAACAGAGAGAAATATTATTGCACAACTTATACTACACTGGTAGGTAGATTACTCAATAATTAATTTATTTGACAATTAAAGGTTTGACATTTCATCCATGGCTAACTAAGTCAAAAACGATAAATTATTGATTAAAGCCTCAATTATTCAATAACAATATGAATGGAAAGTTTTACTGTATGCAGAATTTCACAAGGAATTCAAAAATGGAAAAATATATAGGGTGTTCTATTTAAAATAAAAAAGTTGATATGCATTTCCGGTTTAACCGCAAATGGTACATTAAATTTGATAGCATTTTTGAATTCCTTGGATCTTCTTAGAAGGGGATAAGCAATTTCATTTAAAAATATCAAACCGTTGAGGAGATACTTAGGGGGTTCCATACTTTATACTAACCCTGTATATTGAACTTGAAGGCGAATAACGTCTATCTATTTATATCCGTAGACCATTGAATATGTTTACTTGTTTTATTTACCGGACCTTAGTTAAAGACACGCTATGACATTGAACGGGATGTGATCATAACACAACTATGCTCTTCTATGTCGTAGATATTTACCTATAGTAATTTAATTAAATATACAAAATATACAGGGTGTTCACACCACATTACAATGTCACTAGCTACTTTTCTTTTAATAGAGAACAACAATTACCGCCGATTTTGTCGAACCCGGAAATAATACGGATAGCGAAGAAACACGGCAAGTCTCCAGCTCAAGTCACCCTAAGATTCATTGTACAACTTGATTTGGTCGCAATTCCCAAAAGTACAAACGCCGCAAGGATCAAGGAAAACATAGACATATTTGATTTTGAGTTGGACGAACAAGATATGATGGATATGGAAAAACTTGAACAGGGTATCCAAACAAAAATTATTCATTTAATGTTTCTATCCGAAAAGTAAGCAAAATAATAATGTATACAGGCGTTTAAATAATTAAATTTTTTTTTTGTAGTACGGCTCAGCATCCAGAATATCCTTTTACTGAGTTACTGCGAATAAAATCGCTCTAGGACATCAAAATGAAAATATGATACGAGTATGTTGACGGCATAGCTTAGCTCTATAGTATACAAGTATACAGTATACAATAAAACTATATGTTACAGAAATGTATTTGTTTTATTTAAAACTGTCCAGGTAGTCCCAAACATGTTCAATTGGGTTTAGGTCTGGACTAACTGCTGGCTAATCTAAAACTTCGATATCAATCTCTTGAAGGTATTCCTATATTTGTATTGGGTCCAAACTAAGACATCATCACTATGTTATTTTAGATTCAGATCGAAAACTAAAAAGACATTGATCAACTACGTTCCACTCTAGTTTCCAAGAAGTCAGTTTCATTCGCATCAACATTTCGGAATTCTATAACAAAAGCATCAGTTCCAATATCACAAGACGGTCTTATGCTGGGTGTTCCGTTATTGCCTAAGATGGGTGGGACTCTAAGAGTATTGAATATATTCCTGACTAACCTTTTTAACGGCGATCTACAAGATTCAAACAATCTTATTTAAGAGATTATGTTCCATAATATTCTCTTAGAGTTGTATCATTTATGTGGAGAAGATTAATATACAGGGTGAGTCATAACTATTGGGACATAGACTAAGGACAGGTTATTTGGACCAAAATATGGCTATTGGGCCAAATATGCCTTAATATAATGTTGCTGAGAAAAAAGATACAGGGTGTTAAAGTTAATTTTTGTTTTTCGTTTTTTGCTAATAGTTTCCCTGTATATTTATAAATTGATATCAAAATTGGCACAGAGGCATAATCTTAGACAAGAAATAGTATTTTATTTACAATTCCACTATCAAATACCAAACTAATAAACAAAGTTGCAACTAACGTAAGGTTTCCGTTTTGACGATAAATCAAAACTAAACTTTTTCAAAACTAAACTAAATCAAAACTAAACTTTTTCTGATGAAATTTTTTAGTAATTTTTATTAGAAAATATGACGTAAACATCATTTTTACGTAAAATTGGTACTCTTGTTTAAACATGATAATTTCAACTTTTTTTTTATTGAAATGCCTCGTCACAATCATTTTACTAATGAAGAAATGCGAAATATGATTTGCGTATACGCACAAGAAAATTTTTGCGGTCGCTCGGCAGCCAGAAGGTATGGAATGTTATACGCAAACAGAAGGCAACCAAATCACAAAACTTTTGCAAGATTATATCGTAGTTTAGGTGAAACTGGGTCATTTCACAATAAAAATCGGGGTGGTCGACCGAAACAAATCACACCTAATCAAGAAGATGAACTTTTGGTTCGAGTAGATGAAAATCCTGAAATAAGTTCACGACATCTATCAGCAGCAACAGGAGTAAGTCAGTCGTCTATAATTAGAATTCTAAAAAAAGAGAACCTTCATCCTTATCACTTCACTCCTGTTCAAAATTTACTTCCAACAGATCTTCCACGACGGTTACAGTTTTGCCAACGTATTCTGAATAAACATCGCAATGACAGACACTTTATTAAGAATATTATGTTCACCGACGAAGCAACTTTTACCAGACGAGGGGTTTTTAATTGGCGAAATAGTCATTATTGGGAAGAAGAAAACCCGCATGCTATTAAAGCTAGACATTTTCAGCATGAGTTTAAATTGAATATTTGGTGTGGCATTATAGGCGACCAACCACTAGGGCCTTATGTTCTTCCTCCGAATTTCTTGGAGATTCTTATTTATTCTTTTTGGAAAATACTCTTAGTGATATTTTAGATGATCTGTCACTGGATGTAAGAAGAAAAATGTGGTTTATGCAGGATGGAGCGCCACCTCATTTTTCATTAGCTGTTAGAAATCATCTTAATGACGTATTTCCTCAACGATGGATTGGCAGAGGCAGTGATTTTCAATGGCCACCAAGAAGTCCTGAGTACAACCCGCTAGATTTTTATTTTTGGGGACATATGAAGTTCTTAGTTTATGCCAATGAAATTAATACACGAGACGAACTTTGGAGATACATTCAAAATGCAGCTAATCTTATAAGGGGACAGAATAACATTTTTTTTAACGTCCGAAAATCCTTTATAAAAAGAATTAGAAAAGGCATAGAAATCGGAGGAGACCATGTAGAACATTTAGTTTGAGTTTTTTTGAGTTCTTTTAAGTTAAAGTGTGTTTAGTTTTGATTTATCGTCAAAACGGAAACCTTACGTTAGTTGCAACTTTGTTTATTAGTTAGGTATTTGATAGTGGAATTGTAACTAAAATACTATTTCCTGTCTAAGATTATACCTCTGTGCCAATTTTGATATCAATTTATAAATATACAGGGAAACTATTAGCAAAACAGGAAAAACAAAAATTAACTTTAACACCCTGTATCTTTTTCTTAGCAACATTATATTAAGGCATATTTGGCCCAATAGCCATATTTTGGTCCAAATAACCTGTCCTTAGTCTATGTCCCAATAGTTATTACTCACCCTGTATATTCCTGATCTGATTTAGAGATAAATAAAAAAAGAATAGCTTTGATATAAATAAATACGATAGATGTCATCTTGATGTTATTTATTCTTGGATTGCATCTTTGTTAAATTTACACCGCTTACTTAAACTTATAAATGGAAGAACTCAGATTTTTAAAACCGTCTGGCTAAATATAAGAATCTAGATCTTCAGCCCTACGGAGGTTCATGTGTACACTTAACTCTTTGGAGTGTTTTTTTTTCTGACAGATATATTTGATCTCTGATTTGAAGCGTTTTTTTTATTTATGTTGGTACCTACATTTTCATTTACTTACATCTGTCAACATACAGTGACAGATGTTATTTTAGTTATAAAAACACAAATTAAACCTTTCTGAAATAAAAATGACTAAATTCCGGTAATACCAAAATTTTCGTACACTATGAGTGTGCTCAAAAGTAAAAGGTAATTATTTCTTTACAAAATATCGCAAAATCTGCCTTATATCGTTATGGTAAAATCTATTTCAGTGAAAAGCTTTAAAAATCAAAATTTAAGATGACCAATTTTGAATCGTAAATCCTTACGAAATGTCTAATCAATGTTACTGTACATGCACTAAAACTAATACCACGCCAAAATCTCTATTTGGTTGCGAAAAATGTACCAAGCAAGTTGTAAGACGAAACGGTTTACAAGATGATATCTGTTGGTCGTATTATGGACCATTACCAGATTGTTGCTGCCAAACCTGTCGGCGACAAATGGAATTGCTGATGCGTAGAAGAAAATGCATTAATTTTAGTAAGTCTGACATTTTTGTATATAAACTGCATTAAAAATTATAAATATTTTTGCAGGGGATATGTATGCACCTTTCCCAAAACATCTACAATCATCAGCAACATCTTATCCATTTGCAATGCCTTGCAACATCTGTCAACAAAGACCGGAAAGTGACTTTCCACCTTGTCCTGTTTGCTGCCCTGCTTGCATGCCTTGTAACTTTCCACAAGGTAAATATATCACTGGAAAATATTGTTCAAATACAGATTTGGTTTAAATGTGACCTGTTTTGCTATTAAATGCAGTATGTATGTTGAGAAAAGGGCGTAGGTACAGCGTTTTCCATTATTTAAAATTGAAAAAAATTGTATCCATTTCACTGAGCAGAAAATCCCAACAATGTATGTGTCAAAGAAGATCATTAACATCAAGTTCATGGTCAAGTGAGATTAGTGACAGCAATTTTTAATAAAAATGTCGATAACAGATCCATCTTTTTGCAGATGATGTAATTTTTTCTTCTCCCTTTCCACTCTCTGCTCCAGTTCCTTCTTCTCCTTATATCGCCTTATATCCCAGATTCGTATTTTTAAAATATAAATATTTCTGATGAGAATGGGAAAGTAATGTTGAACGGAAATAATATTGTCCTTCAAAATATATATAGTCAGCAAAATAATTACTAAAATTTACCTAAATCAAATTTAATATTATTTCAATTTATTTTGGTCTGTTTTATTGGCTAATAAAATCATAATGACAAACAATCTAAAAATCAAAAATATGATAAAACAAATCTGAATACAAAATCATAACACAGAACACAAAAAAAAACAAATTGAAATGTCAAAACATCGGTCATCTACCAAAGCGTTTCAATATTCCACAGAAACCATAGAGAACCTGACATTGACCATAAAAAAACCGGTTTATTCGACCGGTTTATTTACGGTGAATATTGGAAAATGCCCATAATACAAAATAAGAATACCAAAACAAAAGACAAACATCAAAATAAAATAAAATTCATATTTTTAAGGCTCTGTCTATGGAAGGTAACCCTCTATAGTTCTGTCTTTTTCACGAGCGAAATTCAGCCAATCACGCCTCGAATTTCATCAAGTCGGCACCCTCTGATATACCGAACAAAAATGACATTTCTAAACGGTATCAAGTCGGTACGTAATGGGTATCGACTTCATTGAGAATCGCCTTTTCGGCGTTTAGTCGGGACGATACCTACGGGATTACGATTGAGAATCCCACTGCTGAAGTCCCCTGTCACGATTCTTCTTATGGTTCTTCTTTTTTCTTTTGTTACCCTCAGATGGTCCTCCAACGCAGACATGCTCCTTTCGTAATCTTCCAGGCTGATATTCGGACTAATGTAAACGCTGTAGGTACACCACCATGTCTCCTGTATCGTCCTGTATCCATTCTTGCTTCTCCACATATCTAGCATTCACCTCAGATCCACACACCACATCCACTTTTCTCCTATAAATCACTTCTTCCAACATATCATGCGCTATCCTGCATTTCCCCAGATGTATTTGTAAAACTTTCCTCAGGGGTCCAGAGGGGCCCTCGATTTTTTCCCCTTCTTTACTTTCATCATCCTTAGGAACCTTTTCCCTTGCTTTACAAAATACTCTACAAAGAAACGCCTGCCTACAATCTCTGGCCATGTGCTAAAATATATTAAAATTTATAAACATCAAAATTATTATCTATTTTTTTAGCAGAATTTTACTCGGATATTCACAAGTCGGAAAATGAAGTAGTTACTGAAAGCAAAAGTGTTGGGGACCTTTCTTCGACAATTGACTCCACGACTGTCTCAACGTCTAGCGACGATTTACACATACGGTAGGTAAAAATACACTCATCAACATTTATACTGCATCACCCTATAATTCTTAACTCTGAACAATATTTTTTGTGTTTATATTTTTAATTCAAACTATCGTTAAAAAAACAAAAAACACTGGCAAGTGATAACATTGAAGTGCCTTCTGATCGCCTAAAAATATTGTTTAGTCAGCTGTGTCCTTGACCTACGACTTTTATTTTTGTAATTATTGTACTTTTTATTTGAAATGCCTTTCCAAGGGATTTTAAAGATAGATAAGGGTCGTATAGTGAAATGGGTCATTCTCAAAGAGAGGTTGCTGCAATTATTTGGGTCAACCACCTACCGGCGGTACTTAGAACTCGGAAATCTGAAAATCGTCCAAGAGCAAGTCACCATCGCATTACAACCCCTAATCAAGATCGATTTATTGTTCAATTGGCCCGAAGAAACCCGAACATTTCTGCCGAGGCCATCAGAGAGCAATTTCAGGAAGCACACCAAATTGAAGTTACCGGTCAAACCATTAGAAGAAGACTTCATGAGGCTAATTTAAGGATCCGTGTAGAGCTTTAAAAGTTTTAAAATTAATAAATAATAAGGTTGCTGGCTTGGATGCTGGGGTTTGGATAAATGGCAGAATGTGATGTTTTCGGATGAAACCAGGATTGGTTTAGTGTCGGACGATCGTCGGGTACATGTTTGGGGAGTATCTCTATCTGTATCTGTAATTCTGGAAGGGTGGGTCGCCCCACAGCACTAAGGCCACATTTGGCCCATTGTGCGTCCTTCTGAGATTGGCTCGTCAACCATCCTACCTGTTTAAAGTAGGTGATAACGTCGCCTGTAGGCAGCTCCCTCAAATTGGCATGTTTTAGTCAGTTCTCGCCGAATACAGAAATTCTTGTTAGAGAGAGTGCCGGACAATCACAAAGGACGTGCTCAACTGTCTCATCCTCTTGTTCACATCCTCTACATAGTGGGCTGTCCGATAAACCCAACGTGTTCAGATGTTTTCGTAGGTGACAATGGCCAGTAAGTATACCTGTGACAAACCGCAGGTCCTTTCTGGTCATGGCCAAGTATTTCTTGGCTGCTTTGCTATTCGGATATTTCAGAAGTTCCTTGGATCGTATGCAACCTTTTTCTTCGTCCCATCTTCCACTAAATTTGTCAAGGGAGCGTTCCTTTACTAGGTCAACCACTGCTGATGCCGGCAAGCTGACAAGACTACCGGCTCCCAAAAGCCTTTGGGAGGCAGCTTTTCTAGCCAACGAGTCATCTATGCGGTTGCCTTTTGAAATTCCATGACCTTTTATCCAGCCTAGAGTAACCACATTGTTGTTGCAGGCTTCCGTAAGGGCCATGTGACATTCTAATACTAGACCTGATGTGATCCGTGGCCTATTCAGGGCTAATAGTACTTGTCTGCTGTCCGTAAGGATACGGATATTTTTGCCAGTGATTCCTCCTTTGGTAATCTCTTTTGCGGCTATGGAGACGGCAGTTAGCTCTGTTTGAGCTATACTTGCATTACAACCCATTGCCCATTTTATATTTAGGTTTAGGGATCTGGAGTAAATTCCACAGCATGTTAAGGCATGCTGTTCTTTGTAAATGGTCAAGTTTGCGGACGACTGTCAGCTGGTTTGTTTTTCTCCCCAGGCAATCGCGCCGTAGGTTAGCATAGGTCTTATGATTGCAGTGTAGATCCACTCCGTGACCCTTGGTGACAGTCTCCAGGTACGACCAATGGTTCTTCTAGACTGTTCATAGGCAATATATGTTTTTTTAACTCTATTTTATATATAAGAGTTCCATGTTAACTTGCTGTCAAAGGTGATCCCTAGATATTTCACCTCTGCAGAGAAGTTTTTAGGAGTTTTGGAGCCCGAAGGTTCACAAGCCTCCTTTTCCTTGTGAAAAGGACTATCTCTGTCTTTTGTGGGTTTAATGACAGTGAGTGATCCTTGCATCAGCTTTCTATGATATTGAGGGCCTCTTGCATTCTAGTACAGAGTGTTTCCTCCTCAAACCTTCCTGTTTGCAGAATCACTAGGTCATCTGCATAAGCAATAGTGTAGAAGTTCACACTGCTTAGGTGGTTGAGTAAGGAGTCTAAGACCAAGTTCCACAGTAGAGGTGAGAACACCCCTGCCACATAGTCTCTCCAAAGTTTTCACTGTGAACGATGTGTGAGACTGATGGGTCTGTATGCTTTTGGGATGGAATGGTCCAATCTTCCTGGTTTTGATATAAAGACTACCTTGACTTCTCTCCAACCTTTAGGAGGATCTGAGAATTCCTACCAGGTGCGGCATCAACACCTACAGGCGTCACTGAAGTAGGGCTAGATAAATACTGTCAGTTCCTGGTAATTTAAAAGGAGAGAAGTTCAAAATGGCCCACCTTAATTTGTTCTCGTCGACAATCTGGTTTGCTATTCTCCAGTCATCTTCCGTAGGATAGTGTTGTTCCTCGTCCCTCCAGGTGCCATATTTTGAAATCTAGATGTTTGGCGAGTTACAGGACGTTAATCTTGATCCACTAATTACCAAGAATTTGTCCCATTTCAAGGTAGTGCAATATTTTTGGGAGGTATATGGTCGGACACCTCTTACTTTGATACCTGTCAACATGACTGGTCAAGTATACATCGATTCCGTGTTAAACTCAGTTGTTCATTTATGGAGAGATGCTGTAGGGCAACATTTCTTGTTTATAGACGACATCACATTGCGCCCAACGGGTTATTAAGTTTAAGGAAACCGAGGATATTGTTAGTTTGCAGTGGCCACCAAAGTCTCCGGATCTAAATCCTATCGAACACGCATGGGATATGTTAAAAAGAAGAGTTCGACAACAAAATCGGGGTTATGCGGGTCTTCCAACCCTTATATCCATGGTGCTACCGAGAATATTCCTCAGCAGCTTATAAATAATCTAAATGAAAGTGTTCCCCGAAAAATAGAAGCTTGTATAAGAGAAAGATGAGGGTCGACTGAATATTAATTGTCTTTTTTTAACAGAAACTTAATTTAATCTAAATAGAGGACTTCTGCTAACAAATCAGTGTTGCCAATTCCGAATATAAATCACTAAAAAATCACTAAAAACACACTGACGCTTTTTTTTCATAATTTCCAATTATTCAAAGGTACTTTACGCTTCGAAATACCCTGTACAATAAACAAAATAGTGCATATAATAGTTCGAATTGAAAGATATTGCATAAAAACAAATTTATAGGGACATTCCTTTTTTTGGGGGAGTTTTCTGTCAGCTTTGGCGCCAAATTCAAATCTCAAACAAGAGCACTCTGTGATATCAAAATCTGCATTAATTTGTCAAAAAGATATAGATAATAGATAGATAAACTGTTACGATTGTGTTACGTAATCCGGTTTATTGCAAGATTTTCAGGCAAAATCACTTCGTGTTTTTTGGACCGTAATTGAACTCTTTTATACTATTTCCAAGAGTTTCCATCAATGACTCATCACTGATTTTAGTCGGTGATTTGCCTGAACTGAGATTTTCAGTCAGCTGAAGTAGAAATTCTTGCTGATTTTTCATCAATAGTTCCTGCTGCTGTTGGGCATGAATCTATTGAGACTTGATGAACTCCAAAATGGTTTTCTGAAACTGTTCTGACATGATAATCCACTATCCTCGTCGCCAACTGTTACGTTTGTGTTACCTAATGTAGTTTTCAAATAATAGGAAATAACTTCAAATCTTTTTGAGAAATTCTATTCTTACAATTCTATTATGACAGTAACTGTACAGTAATGGTTTATCGGTGTTATTATAAAAATTGTAATTGTAAAAAAAAAAATTGTAAAAATTTTCAATATCTGAAAAATTAGGCTATTATCCAGTTTGATATCAAATAAAAAGGAATTATTGAGGTTATTTTTTATCCTAACATAATGACAAAGCAATAAAAATAAGCGTCAGTATGTTTTTAGTGATTTTTTAGGGATTTATTCGGAAATGGCAACAATGATTTCTTAACAGAAATCGTCTATTGAACTTTTATCATTTAGATTATGTAGATTATGTATTGAATTTTTTATTTAGGAATAAATGTCTGCTAAATTTGTTTTATGATTTTTTTTTAATTAAATATTATCTACTATTTATTTTGAAAAATTTGAAGTGATGCAGTATAAATGTGATGTGTATATTTACACCTAGTTGATCATTGTATTAGCGATTTTTATTTTTAGTGGCGAAGGGGAAACAGGAACTGAAGATACTCCTCTCGAAGATAAATTAGAAGACTTTCCAAGAGGTACTTGTCAAAAATGTTTCGTAAAAAGTTTTCTTTCGAATCTTTCCGATGTAAAAGTGTGTAAATGTACAAAGAGTGCGTCAGTTTTGTTATTAAGTAAAAAAGAAAATCCAAATATGACAAATTGTAAAACGAATCTCGCAGCAGATTATCAAAAATCCATTTACCCTAAATGTAAACGATGTGTACCGTGGTACAACAGAGATGTATGCAGATTTTATAACAGAATGGCTTATTATAGACAATATGTCTACAATGGACCAATGTATAATAATTACTATTTATGCACATGGTCAAGAATACCATATTATCAACGAATTTATAATACTTCTTTTATCAAGAAATCAAAACCACCTAAGAGAAAAAAATACAGCGTTAATAAAAATATGGAAGTCTCGGTACAAACAGAAAATGTTTGTTTCTGCAAAACAAAATCTGAAGTTCAGTTACCGTGTTCCAAAATCCTCGTAAAAAAACCTTCGAAAATACTGCCTGTTATGGAAGTCGACCTAACCTTTAAATGCAAAAAATTTAGACGTTCCTCTACGTCTGTTCACCTTAATAATACTAATATTTGTGAAGACATTTCTGCAAAGAAACTCTGTTCGCAATGTATATTATCCGTTGAATCTTCTAGTAAAATTTCTTGTGTTGGTAAAAATCTCAATATTAGTGATAATTCCACTTCATGTACTTGTGGCAGTGAAAAATCTTTAAACAAAAGTAATACAAACATTTCTGCAAAGAAAATTTGTTCGCAATGTCTATTATCCATCGAATCTTCTAGTAAGATTTCTTGTGTTTGTAAATCTAGTCATGAGGACCTCAATATTAGTGATAATTTGATTCCATGTACTGGTGATGGTAAAAAATCTTTAAACAAAAGTAATACAAAAAATTCTGCAAAGAAAGTTTGTTCGCAATGTCTATTATCCATCGAATCTTCTAGTAAAATTTCTTGTGTTTGTAAATCTAGCCATGAGGACCTCAATATCAGTGATAATTTGATTCCATGTACTGGTGATGGTAAAAAATCTTTAAACAAAAGTAATACAAAAAATTCTGCAAAGAAAGTTTGTTCGCAATGTCTATTATCCATCGAATCTTCTAGTAAAATTTCTTGTGTTTGTAAATCTAGCCTCAATATTAGTGATAATTTGATTCCTTGTACTGGTGGTGGTAAAAAATCTTTAAACGAAAGTAATAAAAAAATTTCTGTCGGAGAAAGCCCAACTTTTCCATTGAACGGTACATTCGAATCAAAAACAAATTATATTTTTGAGGTTTATAAACCAAGATGTGCCAACTTTAAAAGTAATTCTGCATGGAAGCCAATAACATTGTTTCCTTTGAAGGATGATAAAAAAGTAAAAACTGAGTTAGGTAGGATTGGACTCAACAAAAAGGAAGAGCAACATCTCGATAAAATTGATTGTGAAACTTTACCTTCGTGTAGCTATAAAAAATTCGATCTATCGGAACGTTCTTCCCCCGTTTATAAAATTGTAATTGACTTTAAAAATGGTAATCAGAAAAGTATAAAGTCCGAAATAAGTAATCTATACAAAAATGACTCTGCAGATATTTTACCATTTCCTGAGATTTCTGTGGACAGTTCTAATAGTAACGAAGATTGTGATTGTGAAACCTCTCAAAGTTTTGAATCGCTAAAATAAATTTTAGATAATAATAATAGGAATTCCAATATACTCTGGGAAAAGAATTGCAGTTAAGTTACTACTTTTGGGGCAAACGGTTATTAACTGAAATTTTAAAGTGTCTTTAACTTTAAATATCTTAACTGAAAGTTTCGATTAGACTATGACGTCATTAATTTACCATTGCCCAACGTACATTTTGTGTTAAGCAACTGTAAAGATTTTTGTAGAACATCCTCGGCATAAAATTACTTAACTGAGATGTTCGCTTAAAATTAAACTTACATTTTATATGTATAATATGCGATTCTTTGGATTATTTAAGCCAAATTTTTAGTTAACAATTGTTAATGGTATAGAAAGTACAACTGTACATTTAAGTACTCATAAAGTAGCTTTTCACTTAGGTTAATTGAAATTTCAATATTTTTTAACATTTCTTTAAGGTTTAGTTTAATCCAGAATCCCTCTTAATGTTAACTGTATTTTCATAATTAAAGTAATCATAATAGAGAGTATTTCTTAACCGATTTTATTATTTACCTAATCTAAATCATATGTTATTACTTTGTTTTAATTTTTACCCAAGTATTTTTGAAAATATAAAATTTTCATCAAATGTGTATATTGGAAATTTACATTTACATACTTATTTTAAAAATAGATTAAATTAAATATCGATTTGGTAAAAATTTTTCTTTGTGTGAGTATCATAAAAGGAAAATAAAAATACACAAATTGTTAACAATGCATATAATGTGTTTACATAAATAGACATAATAAAATCAAAAGATTTGTGACATATAACAGATAAATCGCATCCACTTTTCACCCATGCTTCTAAAGCTCGCCTAAATCTCGACCGCATGCCAATATTAGTAATCAATTGGGAAAACTCCTTTTCACTAAGCCCTGTCATGGTTTCTTCATCAATTGTTTCTCCTAATAGCAAAAAGCAAAGTTTTTAAACCGTTTAATGAAGCATTTGCAAATATTTATATATACGAGGGTTGCTGAAAAGTTTCCGACCTACCAAAGATGCTAGACATTTTTTCTTCAAATTAATTTTTATTTTTCTACATAGTCTCCTTGTAAGTCTATACACTTCTCCCAGCGATGTTCCCATCTCTTCAACCCGTCCAAATAGTACTCGGCGTCTTTCTCTGCAAAATAGTTGTTTACGAAGGTGATGGCCTCCTCATTCGACGAAAATCTATGTCCTCCGAGCGCAACTTTTAGCTTAGGGAACAAAAAAGTCGCTTGTGGCTAGATTTGGTAAGTAAGGAGTGTGGTCAAGCAGTTCAAACCGTAGTTCGTGGATTTTCGCCATGGCAACAGCTGAGGTGAAACAAAATTCTTTTTTTCTGCAAATGTGGCCGTTTTTCCGCAATTTCTGCCTTCAGCTTGTCAAGTAATGATGCGTAGTATGCTCCTGTAATGGTTTTTCCTTTTTGAAGATAATCGATTAAGATAACTCCATGACTATCCCAGAAAACAGTTGCCATCACTTTCCCAGGCGAAGGAACAACCTTTGCTTTTTTTGGAGCCGATTCCCCCTTCGCAGTCCATTGTTTTGACTGTGTTTTTGTTTCTGGAGTATAATGGTGTATCCAAGTTTCATCTACAGTAATTAATCGACGCCAAAACTCTGATTTATTTCGCCTAAACTGCCCCAGCAAAGAGTTGGAAATGTTCATTCGAACATGTTTTTGGTCCAAAGTGAGCAAACGGTTCACCCAACGCGTGGAAAGCTTTCTCATGTCTACATCTTGATTCAATATGTGACAAACACGTTCTTTGGACATGTTTATAGCCTCTGCTATCTCTCTAATTTTAATTCGACGGTTGTCTAGCACCATTTGGTGAACTTGAGCGATATTATCGTCAGTGGTTGCAGTTTTGGACGTCCCGAACGTTCATCGTCACCCAAGCTGGTACGGCCACATTTAAATTCAGCAGCCCAAAATTTCACGGTGGTAAATGATGGTGCAGAGTCCCAATACGCAGCGTCCAACTCGTCTTTGATTTGAAAAACAAATATTTAATGACAGCTCGATACTCGATTTTTTCCATTTTCATAAAAACACTCACATCGACTCACTCAAATGAATGTCAAACAACAACTGCGCTACTGCGCGTCCAAAATGGCTGAAATTTTAGTGGGTACCTTTCAAAGCATGCGCAAACACATTCCCAACTTTTGTTTACGGGTGCTGCCATCTTCATGTTGAGGTCGGAAACTTTTCAGACAACCCTCGTAATAACGTTAAAAAGAAATAGATTAATAGATGAAATACTTACATAGTGAATTGATTGTACTAACCCTTACTTTTGGAAGTCCATCTTATTAAGAATAATAAAAAACTCTTCGTTTTAACAAAACTATTAATTTTCCTTAACTCAAAGTCATGGTTAACTAGGTAAAAACTTGCGAAAATTTTTTCCAGAGATATAAAGGTGATACATTTAACAAAATTGAAAACATTAAAATGCCATTTCAACTTTTTAGATTCCATAAATGCTGATGCCGACAAGAGAAACAAAAGCGATAAACAAGAGGTACATTTCGTGGCTTGCAGCAACTTGGAAGAGGGTGATGTATCCGCCTGTCTTTGTAAATCTAAAGATGAATCGAATGACCAACGTTCAAGAAGACGTTTTTCCAAACCGGCAATAATATTAAGCCCTGTAGAATTACAATTTTGTTGCTGTAAAGATCCTCAAGTACCAGAAACTCAAGAAAAACTTGTAGACCAAGTAGATGTTAAACAAAATAGAGAAGATAGTCAGAGCAAAAGAAATTCCGAGTTCAACGGAAAGGAAGAAAAACAACCCACAAGAATCAAAAAGTAGACAAATGGATGTAAATGAAGTAGACTTTTGTAATTGCAGTTCTGAAAATGAAGAGGATCCAGTTCCTAAGCTAAATAATTTAAAAAGAAAAGGCAACCCAGTTATCGAACAGAAAGAAACTCAAAATATTACCGCAATTCTAAAGATTATCAAACCGATATGGAGTTTTACTCTGATGACGAATACGAAGATAAGGAAGATAACTTGTCATATTCGAAACAATACACAAACAAATACAGAAAAAGTCAATCGTTACCCAAAACAGAAAACCCCTATGAAGATGATGTTCCCTATTGTTACAGAAAACGAAAGTTAGATGAAGAAACCGAAACCAAATCCAAAAAAGATCGTTCTAAGGTTAGTAAGAAAAAAACCAAACGAAAATTTTCCAAACTTCCAAGTGACAGCGACAATTTTTGTAAATGCGATAATGAAAACACGCCTCTTGAATATCCCAGCGTACGATGCTGTTCATTAGTTTTGTCTTGTGAAAGTTCCAGACATTTAGTTAACGATCAAGAAGAAATGTATGCCGGAAATGGCTCTCTGTATTAAGGATTTAAAGATGCTACTTTATTATTTTTATTTATACGTATCATACAACATAAATTTGGAAAATAAAAAGTATTATATATTAAAGCAATTTATCGATTTCATTAATTTTATCTTCTATATAGTCCAGTCATTATATAGGATTTTTACGATAAGTTGACCATGACGTCATTCCTAGTTAATTATATTGCCAACAAAGTAACTTAAAAATAACTGACAGTAGATGAGATTTACTTGTAAGAGCTAGGAAAATTAAACGTGTACATATTGGTTTGATTTTGCGTTCAGTTCTCACATTCCGATTTTTTCAACAATTAATCAGAGGCCCGATTCTATTTCACAAATTCTATTATGGAATCGTTCGATGTTTTTTTCCGAAATCTGATAAATCGGTGATTGATTATAGAGAGTTCAAATACTTTTTTGGTTCGTTGAATTATAATATGTTGTAGAATGACTTTTTTATTATCATTATTATTGGAAACCACAATATTTCCATTTGATAACTTAAATATTAGCACAGCACTACCAGTTAACCTAGATGAAGGAAAAACAACTCTGCGTGACAACACCGCAAAATTTTATGCTCTGACGTCATTGTCAACTTATCGTAAAAATCCTATAGTAAAATTAAAACAAAAAGCGTTCACGTCATAGATTTCTATGTCGTCATTCGTCAGTGATAACAACACAATATTTAAAAAATAAAAATGTCTCTCATTTAAAATTTAGTTATTTTAGAGCGGCATTGTTTTATAAGAAAGCGCTGTTGCCAAACAAAAAATATGGAAATAAAATATCGGATTTACTGTTATCTTCGTCTTCTCCAAATATGAAACGAAGAAAACTAAAGAATAGGAAGTTGTCCTTATCAAATTTATTGTACTAACCCTTACTTTTTGGAAATTCATCTTACGAAGAATAATAAAAAACTCTTGTTTTAACACAACTTCCAAGTTTAATAGAAAAAATTAGATTTAAAATTACAGTTGCAGCTGTTTCGCTAATAACATAGGTAGGTATATATTTTAACTTGTTTACTATTTTTATTGCATAATATTTCACTCTTGTCTTCATTCTTTATGTTGTAACCCTTTTTCCCAAAAAGGCAGGGAGCCAATTTGTAACTAAAAAAACTCTCCAAAAGAGACCCTCTCCAGGGGGTGGTTCGACTCCAAGTTAATGCTCACTATAGGAAGGATTGGGATGTATAAGTAATAAGGGCGCCACTATCTTTTGAACGCTATCGATTAAGCAAACAAACTACACAAAAACTAAGATGAGAAAGATAGAAACACCTTGTAATTACTTTAATTAAACAAAAAATAAAGAAGCTACTTGAAATAAAGATCGATCACGCTAACCCTTAAGACTTACTGTAAGTACTTGCTGATAATGAACTGGAGTTGTAAAAGTGGACTTAACTTTAGGTTTCTGTGCTGTCTAGGAGGGCGGCTTCAGCTTTTTCGTGGAGAGATGAAAGTTTCTTTAATGGTTCTGGCTGCTTGGGATTTAATAGTTTTCTTAACAGCTCAGAAGTGGTTTGAAGGACTGTCTTCACATAGGGACCTTCCAAAAGCGGTAACTCGGCTCTAAATTAGCGATAACTTGACTCCAACAATTAAATTATTAAGGAATTATTGGAATAAAATGGATATTTTAAACATTACCTTTAAATGCAAATAACTCTAAAACTACTCACTCTATCGTATTGAGACATACGTAGAAAGTGACGGAGAATCAAAAAAAACATGCAGAAACAATTATTACGACAGTGGTGTAAATTGTAGGGGGATAAAAGAAAGTATCCATCCCTACCGCACGCCTCTGGCCTCTTTTACCACTGTTTAAAGTAACTTAATATGTGTAAACTTTTTGCCAAGTATGAACAAAAAATATTGGAAGGTGTCAAAAATATGGGATACAATCATTTAGAATAGTTAAAATAAAACACCCTATATCTCGGTTAGGAGGAATATTTTATTTAAGTGTTTTGGCCTAAATCTTCATATTTAGTGCTGAGGTTTCTCCAGTTACTATATGGATAATTCTTAATGAAACACCCTGTATAAAGTCATGATTATAATAAAAAAAAACACATTTTAAAAATAGTAATTTATTAAAAATAATTAAAAAAAAACATTAACACATTTAAATAGGCTTTTAGCCCATAAAAATATATATTTATATCTTAAACAAAACATATGATATTAACATTTATGTTGTGGATTTATCAAAAACAATATCATAAACTTCATCAAATGTTGCTACAAAATGAACTTCAAGCCCTTCTGTTATAAACGATGGCAAGTCGTTGAAATCCTTCTTATTTTCTTCAGGAAGAATGATGCATTTTACTCCTGATCTTTTAGCCTTAAAGAAAAATACGATAACATTATTTTACATTTCTACATGTTCTCAACATGTATTTATAAATGTTTGAATGTGTTCTACTACAAATGTTCTTTTTTTTTAAATTTATTGCATTTCAAGCTAGCAGCAGCTAATATTTTTAAACAAATAAGTCCAAATTTGGAAAAACCCGGTTCTTCTTCGTTTAGTTTTCATTTGGACCTAGTTAGAAATTTCTACATATTCACAGCCTTAGAGAACTAAGTTTTTGTGTAACTTTAATTGTAATACTTCAACTGTTTTAAATTAAAAAACTGCCGCTGTAAACATTCTTCTCTATTTCTAGCCGCATTTTGCGTCGAGACTATTCCATGATGTCTCAATTTGGTATGATTATAAAGGAATCACTGCGTGCCGAGCGAAGCGAGGTTCGCAGCACCAAATCAATCTAAACTAATTAGTTATAATTAATTTGGAAAGTAATTTTAAATCAACAGTTAGTTAGCAAATATCATGAACTTCAAAATGCACTTGATCTGCCAACTTTTATTTTACCGAAAAAGGCTGTCCTGACCTAATTAAGAAGTGTGATATAAGGTAAATTTTTGCCGTCATCATGTGCACATTTTTTTTCTAATACATTGTTTATTTTTTTATCCAATTTAAGATTATCATTGCCTGTCAGCTCAAAAATTGCTGGAAGTGAATATAAGACCTAACTGCTAATAAATCAGTGTTGCCAATTCCGGATAAATCCCTAAAAAATCACTAAAAACGTACTGACGCCTTTTTTCATAATTTCCAATTATTCAAAGGTGCTTTACGCTTTGAAATACCCCGTACAATAAACAAAATAGTGCATATAATAGTTCGAATTGAAAGATATTGCATAAAAACAAACTTATAGGGACATTTATTTTTTTTTGGCACTTTTCTGTCAGCTTTGGCGCCAAATTCAAATCTCAAGCAAGGGCACTCTGTGATATCAAAATCTGCTTTGATTTGTCAAAAAGATATCGATATTTTCATTTTTATCCAATATTTTTTTTTGTATGTTCAGTACAGTGATGGTTTATCGGTGTTATTATAAAAATTGTAAAAGTTACTCAAGGATGGCGTTTAAAATCCCCATGGGGAAAAAATCAAATTCCCTAGCAATTTGTTTTTGCAATATCTGAAAAATTAGACTATTATGCAGTTTGATATCAAATGAAACGGAATTATTGAGGTTTTTTTTTATTCTAACATAATAACTGAAAGCAATAAAAAGCGTCAGTATGTTTTTAATGATTTTTTAGGAATTTATTCGGAAATGGCAACACTGATTTCTTAACAGGAGTCCGCTATTAAAAAGTGTGACAGAACACAAATTTTTATCAGAATCATGTGTAAACTTTTTATTTTATTAAACCATGGTCATCTCAAAGAGGATAAAAAAATTTAAAACTTCTGCGTGAGCTCTGAAACCATTCTAGCAAATCGTCTTAGAGCAGCCCTGAGCCATTCACTTTTAGTAATTTAGTAATTTTAGTAATTTATATCCTTCTAAGAGCTTCTATCACTGATTTGGGTGACCGAGTTATTAAACGACCCCTCTACGTCTAAGAAACGAGCTTTATAGAATAGTTATACTCACTGCAATTGTTTTTTCTTTTATTCCTCCTACAGGTAACACTTTTCCCATAAGGGATATTTCTCCTGTCATAGCGACATCTTGCCGGACCGGCTGTCCTTTGGCTAGTGATAATAATGCTGTTACTATAGTACATCCAGCACTGGGACCATCTTTTGGTGTAGCTCCTTCTGGTACATGCAAATGTAGATGACTGAAAATAATTGCATCAATTCAGATTTTTATGCCAAACCGATACCATAATAAGAGGTGCAGTGCGGAAAACAATGGCAGACCACCCAGGAAAGCCCCCATAACTATCTATGTCAGGGGAAGCGAGGGAAGGTTCAGCAAGACTTCTAGTGCAGCTGTTGGGAATGGTCTTCATGACTCCCGCGGCAGCCAGGCAAGTTTGCCTTTGGATGCCACTTATAGCGTTTTCTTTTGAGATTAGTAGAAAGTGAACTGAGTGCGCCCTCGGTGCGCACTGAAATTGCTCTTGCACTACCCCAGTTTTTACTGTGCACTGGCAACGGACGTTTTCAGGGCGAACTGCGTGTTTTTGACATTTCAAAAGAATGCATTTGATATAGTGCACTTTTTTGGTTATTATTAGTACTTGAAAATTTTTTCTGAAATTAACCAAAGGCGAATATAAGTTGAATGAGAACTTAAGGTATAGAGCGGTTTTGATTCTCTCTTTTCTTCATATTTTTCTGAAGATTAATATGAGATTACAGGCGTACTAAAATAAAATAAGTACAATAAAGAAACGTTTTATACATTCTGCACAAAGACCTATTTCTTAGACAATCCTAATCTAAGACCTATTTACCTCCTCCATAGTCAACTTGAACTTGAATCGTTGAACCTAACCTATTCGTATTGTCCTGTCCTGTAAATTTGTTGTACCATGGTATTGCCCTGAGTCGAATAGTCAGAGCAGTTTTTGGTGCCCTCAGGTCACATTGAGAGCGAGCAGTCTGTTCAAAAGAACATGCGTGACAGACTGCTCTCCCTAATGACATTTCAATAGAACACACAACTCGCTCTCAGTGTGCACTCAGTGCGTTGCTCTGGTCTCAAAAGAAAACGCTATTAGATTTTGAATCA
Organism: Ophraella communa; assembly: GCA_035357415.1. Taxonomy (NCBI): domain Eukaryota; kingdom Metazoa; phylum Arthropoda; class Insecta; order Coleoptera; family Chrysomelidae; genus Ophraella; species Ophraella communa. Next base: position 143,160 of record JAYKXQ010000049.1, read on the forward strand.
CTTAAGCCTGCCGAGTCTTTGGTCTTCATGACACCAAGCCATATGAGTCCGAAGAATTCTCGGATGTATGGAAGGTGGTCAAAGTTATACTTGTAAGGAAAGCGGATAGGAGACTACAGGCCCATCAGTCTGCTGTATGGTATGGGTAAGGTGATGGAATGAATAATAAAGGTAAGGATTGAGGAAGACGTAAGCAGAAATAGGGGGATTTTAGAGAAAACCAGCATGGGTTCACTAAAGAAAAATCGTGTATCTCAGAGCTAGGTAGGGTAGTGGATTTGCGGAAAAAGCTAGGGAGGGCAGCTGGAGAAACAAAGAGACAAAGAGGCAGCGGTGGAAGGGTGCCACAAAAGAGAAAACTCAGGATTGGATAGAGGAGGAAATGTTGAGAAAGTGGGAAGGATATGAAGGTGCATTAAAAATGGCGATTAGTAGTAGGAGTAAGCTGATGGACCGAGAATTTGGAGAGGTAAACTACTTTTTGACCTAAGTACTCACTGGGCATGGGTCAAGAATGGGGTATCTACACAAGATTGGGAAGAGATAGACTGGAATATGCGTGAGGTGTGAAGTGGAGGATGATGAGGATCATGTGTTTAGATGTTGGAAGAACAAGGAGGATTTAGAGAAGTTGGAGAGGAGACTCGGAGTTAGGAGAAGGAAATGTTCTGATGGCGAATAGTATGAATGGGTAAAGAGTTTTGAGGAACCGCCGCCCGTCTTGAAGTATGCTAGGGTAGTGATTCCGAGGCGGGGGTAACGGCGAGTTTTGAGGTGGGTTTGGTTTGAAGACATCCTCTTGAGGGTGAGTCCAACACAGTTGGGTTCTGGATAAAAACCCATCGAACATGAGTTTCCCATCTCAGCCCGAAAAAAATAAAGTTACTTACAAGCTGACGACAAGGCGGAACTCATCTGGATCAGGATAAAGGAGAACTGACATTAGCCACAAGTAAGACACAAGCTATTATTTTGGGGGAAAAGGCGCGACATTAACTCCGCAGAGATAATACTGAAAAGGAATTCGAAAACCTTGGCATCTGGGAACAAGCAGTACTTCTTAGAGCATATTATGAGGAAGACTGTCGAAGGCCGAGAAGTTAGTGCAAAGACACTTTCTAAAGTACTGCCAAATGTCGGAGGGCCTCGCATCCAAAAAGGGCAGTCCTAAAAGGAGTTATTCAGTCAGTCATAACCTATGGCGCCCCAATTTGGGGGAGCATTACATCATGTAAAAAATACAAGAGGATGTACAGAAGGAAAACTAAGGCTCTAGAAGAAAGAGAAGAGGTCCTAAGAAGGTGGCAAAACAATTGGGAGAAAAATGAATATAGCAGATCTTTTAACATCCTTGAGAGTAATGATAGAAACGGTGGATGTCCTAGTGATCACGGTGATTCCGTGGTTAGGTAGGTATATACGGACAGACCAATGGATTTGGGAGACTCCGGCACTACCGGGGAAGGAGAGAACTTGTACCCGGTTACCACCACACAAAAAAGGGACCTCAGCTCTTAAATAACAAATGGAAAGTTAAGAATATTTTTTCATTGTAGCCCATAACCTGCAATCTACATTGTTAACAGGTCCTTTATATTAACCAAATTATAATATCGGCTATAATACTGAAATGACGTCTATGAGGAACAGCAGTTGTACACCCAACTAGCAGAAAACGATCAAATTACCATTAGACTCACCTGCAAAGACAAAACAACCCTATATCCAAATCAAATAAAAATAAATATTATGGTTTATACTTTAGGTAACTCCATTAATGCATTAATCATATTTTGATAAAAATATTAAAATCGATACCTTTTCTGTAAGAATGTATTAGTAGGTTCATGTCTTAACATGAAATTTCTAGCAACCGTCATTGCTATTTTGGCAGATTCTTTCATAACTTCTCCTAAATGTCCAGTTAATTCGAGTGTACCTTCCGTATCTTTTTCATTGGCAGATTTCCTGGTTGTTGTCTCTATGTATAAAGTGGAACCACCTAAAAATAAAAAAAAATAAAACTCAACAATTAATTTTTTTAACCAAATCAATTGCTAGAACTGCTACAACTTTGAGGACGTCCAACATATTGAGAACACAGAATAAACAGCAGTTTAACAAAACTTTTACTATTTCATTCTAAAATTAACTTTTTGGTCAATGATATATTGAAGTTATATTTTTTTTAATAGCTATTTGATGTTTATTAAGGAGTACTCAAACTGGACCTACAAAATTGGAACGGCTGGCTAAGAGAAGGTAAACCTTTACAGAAATCTTAGGATTCAAAGGTGATTCTTTCAAATCCTTATAGATATCCTCAAATAAATAGAAATACAGATACAAAGTTTGTTAGAAAAAAATATTATAAGACCTTCTTGCGAAATAAATTAAAATAAAGAAGGCTTGAAACATACTGTACCTTCAAAAGTATAATAAAACAACTATTCTTTTAAACTAAACTTTAACGTTTTATTGGAAAAATTCGCTTTTAAATTACTATTTTACAAAATAGTTGGAAAAATAACGTTATTATTAATCAGAAATGTTATGAAAGTTAAATAAAAAAGTTTTACTAAGATGTTTATCAATTGTTAATACATTGAATGCATATTGGATAAATTCTTAAGGTTTTTTCTTTTAATGATTGAATTTATATGCTCTAAAAAATATCTTACTTAGGTCACTTTTATGTAAAACTAAACGTTTTAAAAGTTTTTGAGAGGTTTCAAATATATAAAAGAGGTTACTAAATTTTATCTTTTCATGAACTTTAACACCAAGGCACTTCCAAAAGCAAATTTAACATTGTCAATGTATTCCCGAAAGATTCTAGTGAGCTTTGGAGTGATCTTAATGTAAAGTAATGAAAAATACTTTTCAACAAGTGCATTATTCAAAATCTACCCTAATGTAAATTTTGTCTAACAATATCTAGTTTCTTTAGAAGAGTCTGGGGTTATGAGTTACCAAAAAAGAGTTTGAGAAGGATGTCTAGGTTTTTATAATATATGGGGTCAGAAAGCTTAAGTACTCTAGATCTCATTAGTAATAATAAAGTATCTAGAAAAAGAACCAGTAGATGGTCATGACGATCTGAAATAATCTTATAACAAAACAATTACAATTAAGTAACTTCTCAAAAATCTAATACACACCCATAGCTGTCCATGCTAAGCCCATAACGACTCCCGGAGGTGTAACGGGATACATTCTATCGTGGGTAAACACTGGCTTTCCTACAAATTCTTGAAGATTTGAATTGTTAACGTTAACGAAAGACGTATCATCTTTTACTACCTTAAACGCAACTTTCCTCACTACCTAAAATTACACAATTTTCATTATTAAGCAATAGGGAAATGAAATTTTAAATAAGCGTATCGCTGAGTGTTACAGCTTCGCAATTTTTTCTATTATTAATAATTTTATAAAATAATATAGAACTGAACGAGGCAATACTCGATGCCTATGAATCCAGTTGTCCTCTCCGGAGGACTAGAAAAGCAAAAGATAGATCCGAGACAGAGCCAAACGTAATGGAGATTGGCAGAGCTACACCGAGAAACTTACAACATATAATAAGGAGATCAGAAAAGCTAAAAGAAACAGCTTCAGAAAATTCTGCGAAGAAATAGACGCTACACCTTCTGCAACAAGTCTACACAAAGTCTTGGCAAAAGGAAAAGTAGACACTGTAATGGCATTCCGAAAGCCAGATGGAAGCTTCACAGAACGCGAAAAAAAAACGAGCTCTGCTACTGTTAGAAACTCACTTTCCCGGAAGAATGGTCCCTTTGGGAAAAATAAATGAGAAAGATAAAAGACCTACTGACTGCAATGGCAAAACACATATGCAATGAACACCTTCCAGCCGTTCAAAACCCCTGGAACGGATTGAATATTTCCTGCCCTACTCCAACAAGGCCAAGAGGCGATAATTCCACACTTGATCCGAATTAGTCGGAGTAGCCTTGAACTGGGATACATAATAGAAGCGGGGAGAAGGGCCAAAATCACCTTCATCCCAAAAGCAGGGAAACGGGACACTACGAAGTAATACACAAAGCAACCAAGGCCCTCATGGTGTGCAGGAACATTGCAGGAAAGAACTGGGGATGTAACCCACGTATTCTGCAATGGATGTACACAGCAATAGTGAGACCAACAATCACATATGGGGCAGTGGCTTGGGGCGTAAGGGCTAATCTGAATACGACGAGGAAAAACCTCTCGAAAATTCAGAGACTAGCCTGTTCATGTATCACTGGAGCAATGGGAATTTGCCCCACTGCTGCAATGGAGGTAATTTTAAACTTAACCCCACTGCACATTCTGTTAGAAAGTGTAAGGAAGAAAACGATATGCCAAAGAAATTCAACTTTATGAGAAAATTCATCACAAGGTTGAGTAATAAATCTGAATGGGACGAAGACACCATACAGAGTTTATATCAGAAACCATAAAGTGGTATACGGACGGTTCCAAGCTAGACGAGGGAACTGGGATAGGAGTTTTTGGACCGAGAGCCAAATACTCAGAAAGCTTGGGCACATACCCGAGCATCTTTCAAGCAGAAGTTCGCGCCATCGAAAGATGTGTGGAATTGAATATTGGAAGAAACTACCGCAGACAAGAGATAGTGATCATGTAGGATAGTCAAAGCGCTGAGCTCAAGTATAATCAGTTCAAAAATGGTTTGGGAATGCCTAGGTAAACTAAATAATGAACACTGTCACCCTCCTATGGTTCCCGGGACACATAGGAATAGAGGGGAACGAAACAGCAGATAAGCTGGCAAAAAAAGGAGCTGAAACCCCACATTTGGGACCAGAACCAGCAGTAGAGTAATCTTAGGAAAACTGGGGAACTATGACCAGAAGAGATCTCTTAGCTGCCTCAACCTCAGTAAGAAAGGCTCCGAATTCTAACGGGAATATTAACCGGGCATTGCCGGTTAAGAAGCCACTTGAAGAAACTAGGGTTAGCAGATGAAGCAAAGTGCAGATTCTGTGAGGAAGAGGATGAAACCTCAATACACATACTCTCAGAATGCCCTGCCTTGCAGAATTTTAGGGCCAGATACCTAGGAGCACATGAAATAGAAGAGGGGGATCTACCTGATTTGAAGCCCGACGATGTCCTAAACTTCCTCAGGAAAATAGGACTCGAAGAGCTGCTATCCTATTGATCGCAGTGTACTTATTACCTCTAATTTATACATACATAAGTTATGATGAAAATGGGAAAAATCAACAAATCACTCTGTATCTTGGTTATAATGAATGATAGACCCATAAAATATAGGTTATTTAGAAGGACCCCGGTGACTTGCAATAACCGTTACTGTATGCGCATTTTCCAATGAATCACCCTGTATGTACCTACCGATTTTATACGGTTCCAAAACGTCTCCACTTTTTTATATAATTTCTCGAACTACCTAATTTATAGTTGCTTACAGAATATTTTTAATTATTTTAAATAAAATATGGATCAAGAAACAACACAATAACAAAATAAAAAACAATGAAAAAGGAAACTTGGGACACAAAATGTATACATCAGAGAACGAAAATAAACGTCCACGATCAGTTAAAGTGTGTTTTTATGTAAATTTTAAAAAACATACCTTTTCGATGTGTTTTTGTAAATTTCTAACACCACTTTCCCTACAGTAACTCTTGATGAGAGAGTTCAGAGCTTCGTCTTCAACTTTAATAGTATCGTCTTTCAGTCCGCTGTCTCTCATAGCTTGGGGTAGTAAATATTGTTTAGCTATAGCTAACTTCTCCTCTGCCACATAACCAGACATGTCGATCATTTCCATACGATCTCTTAAAGGTTCCGGGATAGTTTCCACCACATTAGCAGTACAAATAAATAGAACTTTGGATAAATCGACAGGTACATCCAGATAATGATCTAAGAAATTTGAGTTTTGTTCTGGATCTAGAAGTTCCAAAAGTGCTGAGCTCGGATCGCCAGAATAGCCCCTAAAAAATAAACATAGGTGTTTGGCATTGCATTAATTGTCACTAATAATAATATAATAAATCTTACTTTCCAATTTTATCAACTTCATCGATGAGAACTAGTGGATTTTCAGTTCTTGTCTTTTTAAGACACTGTATAACTTTTCCTGGCATCGCTCCCACGTAAGTTCTTCTATGGCCCTTAATTTCAGCTACATCTGTCATACCACCAACAGAAAATCTAAAATATTCCCTATTTAATGCTCGGGCTATTGAGCGCGCTAAAATCAAAGACATAGTTAAAAGAGTATAAAAGTAATCGGTTAATGATTTTTCATACCGATGCTGGTTTTTCCAACTCCCGGCGGTCCGTGAAAACATAAGATTTTGCCTTGGGTACTACCTTTTAGTTGACTGACAGCAATAAATTCTAATATCCGTCGTTTTATATCCTCCATTCCGTAATGATCTTGGTCCAAAATCTCTGAAGCTCTTACTAAATTCAAATTTTCTTCACTCTGAACACCCCACGGTAATGAAGTTAACCAATCCAAATAGTTTCTAGTCACACTAGAAAAAGTGTAAATTTAAAATGTTATATGATTTAGTAACAGCATAATAATTGGAATTAAAAGTTAGTTAACAGTTCCAAAATCTCCCGAATACAAGATTTCATCTAAACTCGTTCCAACACACTGCGAGATAATAAAAAATATTATTTGTTCTCGCAGTGGTAATATTAACTTGTATTCGGTATCGGTATAGAATTTACAATTTCTCATATTTCCCATTTATATTTACAAAAAGGCCAATGTGTAAAAAGAATTATCTTCTAAAAATGTTGATATTACAATAAAACTTACTTAAATTCAGAACTATGACTTTCCAGAAAACTTAATTTATTTAATTCCTCGTTAATAACTGACGAAACAGCTTGGGGCAATACTTTGTCTTTTATCCTTTCTCTAAATTTTTCACCGATAGCATCTTTATCTTCTTTTTCCAGACCCAATTCTTTTTTAATTACCTGTAAGATTATAAAAATTTTGAATACCGCATACTAATGGAAGTCAACGAAACGTTGACGATATAAAACTCCATATTGCCCAGTTGCATATTGTGCAACTATTACTTCGTCTGTTTGGAGTTGGCAGCTAAGAAAGGCCATTAAATCTTAAAATGTTGTAAGCAAGACCCTAAATCAGTAGCGCACGTACTTATTTATATCGGTATTAAGAAATTTCTTTTAATCATCATATTTTAATCTTCTTAGATAAGGGATAAGTAGTCATAATGCGATATTTAGAATATTTTGTTTTTTGATTTTAACGAGAATAATTGTGGTCGTTAGCCCTTGCTTGGGCTTTGAAGGATTTGCATTTATAATTCACTGTGATGCCAACTCCAAACAAACGAAGTATAGCACATAAAGTTCCACACAAAAGCAAAGTGAGTGGGTAATAGACAACGGCGCACGAGTTGCACATACTATTTTGTATCACAAATGCGACCATTGATGTAGGTGCTTTTTTCTCGACTTTTTCTTCCACACACATCTCGAAATTTTGTGTGAAATACCTGAAAAAAATTCCCTCGCAATTTAAGTCCTTAATATGAAGTGCTTGCCCAAGGCATATAAAGATTTCCCGCTTAAATTGATAATAATACTAATAATAATGTTTGTTAACAAAACTATATAAATACAATAGAATTTACTACATGTTCCAATGTAAATAGTTGCACAAGAGAATATAGCGGTTGTAATAAATTAGAATTTATTTAGTATTTAATTTCAATATAACCAGATTTTCAAAATATTTCCATTTAATAAACATAAAAATGGTCACTGAAATAGAAGTCTGTTTGGTCATAACCTTGTGTTATTCGATAAAGAACAGAACATAGATATTATAATAACACATGCAAACCATCTTTTCGTCACAATCGGGATATAAATGTCATATTCGTGATTTAAAAGTCAGAATCAGGATATACTGTCATAATCAGGATGTATGTCATAATCGAGAAAAAAATGCTTTATAAATTTGTATTTTTTCTACCAATTTAATATTGTTTTTGATTTATTATTTCTGTAAAAAGTTTTCTATTTTCTTGTAAAATCCAATTTTTAATTTCTTTTTTTTATGAGTTATAGCTACAAATATTTCTAATTTCAGGAGTAACACATTATTTTTTTCTTTTTTCATGAAAATGCCATACTTCCTTACCTTAAAAGTCCAATATCTCAACAAATATTGATGTTAGCAATTTAGATCTCTGGAACATTTTTCTAGGAAATTAAATTTCCTACAAGTGATACAAATGCATTTTGCCAAGGTTTGTGTACTGTTTTATTTACAATCAATTTAAAATAGAATCGTTTTAAACTTTTTAATTTTTTATTAATAAAAAGTTAATAAACATTGCCGGCTATACATACATATAATGTAGATAAATCAGTCAAAATTAAATTGTTATTAAAACATACCTCAAAGATGCCATCTGTCTATATATACTTGTGATTTTTCGAAATAAAATTTATTTAATACAAGTTTTAAAAGCAGAAATAAAGTTTCTTAATATTTTTCTTGTTACCTTCAACTGTTCCTGTAAAATATATTTTCTATGATGCTGTTTTACTTTTTCCTCCACTTCTCTTCCTATCTTTTGCTGTAATTTGGACAGTTCATATTCTTTTTTTAACAAGGACAATGACAGCATTAACCTTTTTGGAATCTAAAAGTGTAAATTCTTTTATAACATATTACACAAATCAATCATCTTACTTATTGTGTATACCAACTTACGTCCATTTCTTCAAGAACCTCCTGAAGTTCTTTACTTTCAGCTGCCGTTAAAGCAGCTCCCAGATCACTTAAATATACAGGATTGTCTACAACTCGTTGTCCTTGATGCATCATTTGTTGCAAACTATCTCTGTATAATGGATTTAAACTGATAATATCTCTAATAGTCTTAATTACTTCTTGAGTTAATGCTTTTACTTCTTCAGTTTGTCTAAATTTATTATGTACTACATTTTCAACTTCTGCCATTAGAAATCCTTCTTGAATATTGGGCTTAGATTTGCTGCGATCAGTTTTGGGATCTTTACCTTCATCTGCAGTACGCATGTCCATTGGAGTTTTTGTTAATCTGTTATTCCGCAATTTTCGTCTACGTTTCTCAGTCTCAGATTCATCTAAAAAAATAACCAGATTCACAAATAAAACACCAACACCAATCATAGTTCCCATTAATTAAATATACTTAATTTATGCCTACAATGGTATTATTTTAAAATAGAGAAAGTAGGATATTCATTTTAACTATGGTGTCTATATTCAATGAAATTTAACAATTTAAATACCCTGTATAACATAAAACAACTTTGTATTTTTATAACTAAAAAGTGTATTTTAAATTGTCACAAAATAATATTTCATCTTTATATAGGAAGAATATAATTTGTAAGTTTGTAGTTTGGCAACAGAGCATTTTATCAAATCATCCTCACTTTCTTTTTAAAGACAATGAAGTTTGTAGTTCTTGTTATGAAAATTGCGACATACAAATGCTCCCTTAAAAATCAGTCTCTTACAAATTTTTAAATATAATTGTACTTTCAGTTTGTCTTGTCAATTCTTGAAAAAAATGGATTGTTATATTTACCTTTAAGATCATCAATGTTTTCTAAAATTTGGCCAGTTATTTTTATACGTCTATGAGCCATAACAACTAGTCTGAGACGATCTCCTAAATCTTGTAATTCATGAATTTGAGCAAACACTCCAACATTATATACATCATTTATATTATTAACCACTTCAGATTCATTCTCTTCCAACTTCTTAAGAAAAATGCCACAGTATGGTTGATTTAACTTCACCTTTCTTCTAATAAGTTGTATTAAATGTGGATTTGTTAGCTCAATAAGTTTGATAAATCTTGGAAACACTAAAAATTAAATATAGGAATTCTTTAAAAATTTTAATTGGGTATTTTACCAAAACCCCATATCTAGGACCAACTTTTACTTCCCGTTTTTTTAAGCAATTGGAAATTGTTAGTGGCCAATGGAACAAGATTCTAAGTTTATAAAATCGAATAAATTTGTTTAGAAAGCTAACCTATATTTTTGCTAATAGCTATAACAGGTACGTGAGGCCATACTTCTGGGACCGCCACAGTAGCAGGAAGTTGAGGGCTAAAGTTTTCTTCGACGGCTGGCGGTCCATCGTCAGGTCCATCAGGTGTTTTACTTGAAAAGTATTTAAAAGCTACTGTTCCTCGAGAATTTAAAGTTGCCCTTTGAAACAACCTAGTTTTTACTGTGCCTTCATGAAAGTCTACGACTCTTTTAAATGGTACGTTATTTGAGGTTAAACTATTATTATGACCGATTTTGAAATTACTTCTACGTACAAAACATCCTGGAAATTTAAGTGTATTTGTAGCTTTTGTTAATTTAACTAAATTCATCTTTTTTGTTCAAAGCAAATCCGAAAGAATACAAAAAGTAACATTAACTTCTAGAAATTTAAAAATTCTCTACTCTGTATGTCAAAATTGAGAATCCAATCTAAACCACAGAATAAGGTCTAAACCACAGAGTATAACCACAGAGTGTCTAAACTATGGATAGTAGGAGGAAGGAAAACTAACTCAATGTATTCGCGAATCCATGGAATGGGCGCCATCTACATTTGGAAATTTGTACGTAAAACTCTGGGGAAACAAACATTTTGTCATAAGATCCTGTGTTGATAAAGTGCTGACTATTTCTTTGTGGTATATTTGGTTTGCAGTGAATTACCTTAAGGGAATTTCACACTTGGTAAAATATTTTCTGTCAACACTAGATAAATTAAGGTTATGTTGATATAGATAAATGACGTTTACTTTGTTTTCACGCAAGAACGATAAACATTTTACCAGGATTGCTTAATCGGCCTGATTTGTCCGCCAGCTGTGTGACTTCACTGCAGTCCTTCATTATAACGTTTACCATATAAATGCATGGAAATAAAAGGAATTAGATAGTATTTTTATGATTTCTGTAATACTAACGTACCACTATTTGGATTTTTAAGTTAAAACACTTATAATTTATAATAAATTTTCCCATAAACTCGTTTTAATCCGGCCGCGGCCTGCAGTGACGTCACGGCGATCGATTTTTGGTGAACGTACGTCTTATGGGATTAGGCAATCCTGGTAAAATGTTTATCGTTCTTGGTTTTCACGGGTATTTCCTGTATTTCCCGGAGTTTTGGAGCGCCACCTGGTGCCAATGGTGATCTCGAATGAAAAAGTTGCCATCGAAAGGGAACAAATTAGTGGCGCCACATTAGCAAGAGGTGTCACAGAACGTTACAAATAGTCAAAAAGAAGAAATTGTCATGTGATCGACTATGTCAAAATGAATTTTTAGAGTAAAAAACGAAATTAAATTACATTTGACTACGTAAATAGTTGATATTCCAAATACAAAATAATTTTTTACTACACGTGTCACGAAAAATATATTTTTAACCCAGCTCATTTCACTCTTTTTATAACCTATGGAGTGTTACTGACTTCACGTTATTTTTTTACACTCCTGCTACTCTCGCGCCATCTACTATTTGCTGCTTACCGCTGGAAAGTTCCTATACAAGTTGGTTCTCCTTCCTTCTACCTTCCAAAAGTTAAACCAATGATATAACCATAGGTAAGAAGAGATATAACCATAGACGGAACTATTTAGTTTTGTACTGGCCCAGACATTACCTATTTCTGATCGACGTTGTCTTGATATGGCCGACGGTAACTTGTTGTCCTGTGATCTTGCCTTTTGTGATTGTTATTGAATCAATTTGTTGATTACATTTGCAAAAATAATGCTACCTCCCACTAATTTATAAATTATACAACTAATTTTACAGAATGTTTAACCGCTGAACTTTTCCATCATAAAAATGAGTTGCTCAATAAGCGACAACGCCGCACGACTTGTCTGAAAAGTGCAAAAGCGTTTATACTATGAAATTTGCACCTTTATAGCAAGTAATTTTAATGATTCTTTTATTTTTAAGAGTTCGCTTATACTTTATTCATATTTTGACAAAAAACTTGGCGCCTTTTCTGCATGGGTTGTCTGCCAATTTGTATTTTATATCCTTTGACCCAGCAAAACTTTTTTTTTCTCGGGTTTCAATATTTTCTTATAAATTCGTCGCTGATAGTTTAAATGATTGTAAGGTGATTTCTCTCCTTGTATTTTAGAATTTTTTTACCACTAATTTCTACCAATTTTTTGCAGTTGACTAATTTTTTGAACATTGAGATTAAAATTATTATTTATTTATAGATGGAATGTCTACTAGCAGTTTCCCCCTCGTTTACCATTACTTGGGTTGCTTTCGGGTTGACGTTCTCCTGCTGTGGTAGAATAAGGGATATTGTCACTCCTAATTAATCCAGCAAACATTTTAAATTTTAAAACGTCAACAAATCGATTAGAAATAAAAGAAAACTAATTCTACATATTTATTAGAATATCGCACACAATTACAATCGTACAATCAAAAATTAAAAAAAAAATAAATGCACTAACTTCAATGAAATTAAGTAAAACATGAATTAGCCTAGCCAGTAAAATATCCCAGAAAATCAAGTATTATGGATCCAATTTTATGTTTTAAATCCATACATTTAATAAAATATAGAATTAATTAAAATATTTTATAACCAAGAAAAACCTTACAAATAAGTTACTTGCCATTTAAATCTACAAAAATTCTGTAAATATTTAATGACTAACATTTATTTACATATTGAAAAAAATATAATAATATAATAAAATTATACCACAGCTTGTTATAGTAAGAGAAATATAAAAATATCACGATACCCATATTCTTGATTACAACCCTATGTAAAAGATTTGAAAAATTTAAAGAAATAGAAATTTTACTGGCTTTTCAACTAAGTTAATGTTAATTTGATCAACGTTATATTCTTCTTCTATGATTAAGCCCATAACCAAATCCACCATTGCTCTGACCTCCAGCTGAATTAAGGAATAATTCAATATATCTATGTTGCATATGTCCTTTATCTTTGCTCATTGCTCTCACGGCATCTTCATGAGAATCGAATTCCACATCTGCTTCCCCTGAAGCTCGTCCGCTAGAGTCTTGAATTAAACGAATATTCACTGGAATTACTGGTTTGAAAAACTGAAATTAAAATACAACGTAAATTTATAAGACTAATACTAGTCTGGTCGAGAAGTCATTTAAATCGGATTTGGGTTACACCGATCTGAAAAATCTGATTTTGATGTCAATCGATTCGAAATGACAAATATAAAAATGTTCCTGAATATCAAAATATTTTTTTTTTAAATTTCCTATTGTTATTAACAATTTGAGATTTTAAAAAAAGGGGGTTTACATTTTTGCTAATAACTCAAAAACCACAATAGCTAAAACATAAAACTGAACGGATTCTTAAAGGGCAGGAAATTTCCAATAAAAAAGTCCTAACTCCACGAATTGTTGCTCAGTTGTTTATAGGTTTAAATTAATGTTTAAAATTGCATAAAAAACGGGCGGTTCGTCACCGTCGCAACGACCGAATGACATAAATTATTTTTTTTTCAATAAGTAAATATTAATAAAAAAAACAGCACTAACAGAACATATCAGAGAACGAATTTCTGCAGTCGAAACATTTTTTTCGTTATTTTTCACATTACTAACTAAAAAATTTTATAAACAACTGGCTTGTTTATCAATTTAAAATTTTTTTTGCCATTCTATTGTTTATTAAAAACCATGATTTAAAAAAATTTTTTTCTTTAAAAAATTTGTTAATTGTTAATTAACGTTTTTGTTTGTTAACAATTGTTTAAATTTAATATTAAGAAATCCTAAAAATCATAATTTTCTCTTCTCTAAAAACTAGTATTTTTAGTTAATTATTTAATTGTTTATTAATTAAACAATGTTATAAACAATTGCATCAACAATAAATGTTTTTTTATAACACCTCACAACATACTGAATACCATAATATACGTTTAATTTTTTTAATTTTTAATTTTTTTAATTTTTAATTTTTTTAAAATTGTTAAGTTGGTCACAAACATTTAAAAAAATTGGATTTATATTGTTTATAGCGTATTAAAAACGACTGTAAACAATTGTTTAAAAAAATTAAAATTTTTCACATCTAAAATAGCATTTGTTTACTTTGCTTGTTAATAACAATTTCAATTTTTTAAAATTAAAAATTTTATTACGTAACTTTGTTCAGTAGCTTTATGATAAAGGATTCCAAGGGTTAAAAAAATTCTTGTGTTTTTATTTTACTCACAGTAACGAATTTAAAGTTAATAACAATAAAGATGTAATTTTTTAATTAACAAATAGATAGAAATGTGAAAAATAACGAAAAAGATTTTTCGACTGCAGAAATTCGTTCTCTGATATGTTCTGTTAGTGCTAGAATTTTTTTAATTTTTTTTCTTAATATTTACTTATTAAAAAAAAAAAAATAATTTGTCACTTGGTCGTTGCGAAGGTGACGCGCCGCCCGTTTTTTATGCCAGTTTCCACATTAATTTAGATCAATAAATAATTGAGCTACATTTCGGGGAGGCCGGACTTTTTTATTGGAAATTTCCTGCCTTTTAAGAATCCGTTTTTTGTTTTAGCTATTATAGTTTTTGAGTTATTAACAAAAATGTAAACCCCTTTTTTAAAATCTAAAATTGTTAATAACAACAGGAAATTTTTTAAAACGGATTTTGATATTCAGGAACATTTTTAAATTCGTCATTTCCAATAGATTGATACCAAAATCAGATTTTTCGGATCGGTGTAACCCAAATCCGATTTAAATGACTTTTCGGCCAGACTATATTCTGATAATTGAAAACTTGCTACAAAAAAATATGTATTGTGAATATTATTTTTAATTTTAACTAAATGAAACAGAACAAACATTAATTGATCGTGCTATTTTTATTTTACAATTTCTTTATTACTGCTCGTGTCGAACGCAATTTTGTTTTATTAATTATTATTTATTTCAGTGAAACATTTAGGATTTTGCTTTATGTGATGTGAACGCCCCGTATACTTTGTATACTTTATTAAATTGTCAAATAGAAAATACCGATGGCCTAGACCACCGTAATTTGTTTATAGTATCGCACGTTCAATGTCTTTAACTAAGGTTTAATAAACAAAAGATAAATATAAATACATAACAATGCTCGGACGACGGGTTCAATATATCAGGTCGGCTGAAAAGTCTCCGGTCTACCATAGTAAAACACAATATTTTGACAAGATTCGTTTTTTTTTATTCAACATAGTTGCCTTCAAGGCGATACAGCGATTATAGCGACCTTCCAACTTTTCGATACCATTTTTGTAGTACTCCTTCGGTTTCTCCTCAAAATAGGCTTCAGTTTCGGCGATTACCTCAGTATCAGAGCCAAATCTTTTTTTTCCCGCGAGCATTCTCTTCAGGTCGGAGAAAAGGAAAAAGTCGCTGGGTGCTAGATCTGGAGAATACGGTGGGTGAGGAAGCAATTCGAAGCCCAATTCATGCAATTTTGTCATCGTTTTCGATGATTTGTGACACGGTGCATTGTCTTGATGAAACAAAACTTTTTTCTTCTTGTGTGTATCCCAAAAAACTGAGGCCATAACTTTGCCAGCTGACTGTTGAGTCTTTCCACGCTTTGGTGGCGGTTCACCGGACGCAGTCCACTCAGCTGACTGTCGATTGGACTCAGGCGTGTAGTGATGGAGCCAAGTTTCATTCATAGTCACATATCGACGCAAAAAATCGGGTTTATTACGACTTAACAGCTGCAAACACTGCTCAGAATCATCAATTCGTTGCTGTTTTTGGTCGATTGTGAGCACGCGCGGCACCCATTTCGCACAGAGCTTCCGCATACCCAAATATTCGTGAACGATATGTCCAACACGTTCCTTAGATATCTTTAGAGTGTCAGCTATCTCGATTTCTTGATTTTTTGATATTTTCGTCGGTAACCACCTCTTTTGGGCGTCCACTGCGTTCACCGTCTTCGGTGCTCATTTCACCACGCTTGAATTTTGCGTACCAGTCAATGATTGTTGATTTTCCTGGCGCAGAGTCCGGAAACTCATTATCAAGCCAAGCTTTTGCTTCAACTGTATTTTTTCCTTTCAAATAACAATATTTAATAAGCACACGAAATTCTTTTTTCCATCTTTTTGAAAATAACAAAAGTTGCTTCACTAAAAATGCAATATCTCACAAACTAATAATAGTCCGACAGCTGTCAAATTTTTACACGAGTCTTTTGAAGGTTGATACTATGTAAAAAATGAAATGGATTTAATTCTAGTGTCGTCATCTATAGGTCAGACCGGGGACTTTTCAGCCGACCTGTTATGATATTCACGATCAAGTTCACTATGCTGCTGATATAGTATTAATTAATTTATTTATAGAAATTAAGTGTTGTACTCAGATTTAATTTATAGTAAATACAGTTATAATGTATTTAGTGTAAAAAGTGTTTATTACATACTACCTCACATATTAAATACCACAGCAATTTTGTACATTTTAGCTTATAAAACTAAATTGTTTTACAATAGATTTATATTGGTGTTATATAACACTAGTTTATTCCTTTGTCAACATCTATAAAACTGTTTTATTAGAGCTATGTAAAATTTTCTGTTGAATAAGGAAATACAGGAGATGTGTAAATAATGTAATAAAGAACGTATAAGGTTGTTACGGGGAAGAAGTGCGGGATAAAAGGAAAAAGATAAGAAGAAGGAACTGGAGCGGAGGATGTAAACGGAGAAAAAAAGGAAGTGGAAGTCGTGGAAGGAGGGGCTGTGGAAGGGTTTATAAAACTTAAATTGGAGTAATACCATGATTATTGTAATAAAAATGTTCTGTTTTGTTTATAAATAGTTTCATACATTATTTACTTACATTTGCTATATCATTCTCGGATGCTTTAAAGGGTAATCCTCTCATATGCACGCAGTGCATACCGGAACTGCCACCACCGCCGCCGCCTCCCCATGAATCCCAGCTTCTTGAACCCAAATCATTTCCATTGCGTTGACTACCGCCCCAAGGTGACGGACGATCGTAACTATTATAATCTAAATAATAAAAATGCTTATTAAACTATAGCGAAATAAATAGTGTAAGTTTAATTCAACCTTTTAGTTGTTTATCGTTTTTAATTAGATGGACTTTCACGTAGTAAGGGTTAGTACAATAAAAAAAAAAACTATTATTAATGTAAGTAAAACAAAATACAAACCTTTAAAGCTTCGAGCTCCACGTGCTCCTCCCAATCGACCGCTACCTCCACCATAACGGGAGTCTCTGTCGTACGGACTCGGTCGAGAACTAAACATTCCGGAACCCGGTCCCAACCTCCTTCCCGGAGGTCCCATCGAATTACCTTGATAGTTAACAACACTTTCCACTTCGGACAAACTACTTCGGAATATTTCTATGTACCTAAAGAAATATTCAAACTAAAAGTTAATAGACGATAATAAAATTATCGCAAAAGGGTAATGTACGATAAAATAATGAGCAATATAACAAATTAAACCAATTTTTTCAGTTTTTAGACAACGATCGAAGCAACAATAGTATGACCATAATTCTATCTCTTATTAATATTTTATAAATTATAACTACCTAAATTATACAACTCATATTATAGAATGTTTATCCACCGGTTAGATCATAGAAATGAGTTGCTCAATAAGCGACAACGCCGCACGGCTTGTCTCAATGATACCACGCGGGGAACGGTTTTCTTGGCTTTAGACTGCTTGGTCCATTCAGCCACGATAATTCTAAATTACATGTGATACGTTGGGAGAATTAACAAGAAATCATTCAAGACCCTAACCAATATAAACATCAATCTGCAATTTCTACTTCTACTTAACAGACATAGGAATTAGGAAATGACATTTTTCACGCTAAGGTGCCTTTTGAAATACTTCTATTATATTGAACATAACGTAACGTACACTTGTAGTTTTTTAATTGTTTCCGAGTGATAAAAACAAAGTTTGTATAACTTTGAAGACGAAATACGTCGATTATTTAGCGAAGAACTGAGTATTCACTATTCATAAATATATTTCCTTAAAAATAACTAAAAATTACCCGACATGGATGCTCCTAAATAATAATACAGCGTTGCCAGCACAAGGACGAAACAAAGAGAATCGATTGGTATTCTTTGTAATGCTCATAGACACTCTCTTATAGTCATTGGGACAAAACAGAGTTTTATGAATGGGTCGTTTTGTCTCTTCTGATAATAGTTTTATGGTCTAGAGTCTAGGGTATAATAAATAAAATTTATCATTTTTAATGATACTAGAGATTAAATGGGTTTTCCGATACCTTTTATTTAATTATGACTGTGTTTGAGAAGAATGTGCTTTTTGTATTCGACAGTTCCATACCTCCAATATTATATAAGTTTAAATTACA
Source organism: Ophraella communa (assembly GCA_035357415.1). Lineage (NCBI taxonomy): Eukaryota > Metazoa > Arthropoda > Insecta > Coleoptera > Chrysomelidae > Ophraella > Ophraella communa. The sequence goes on from JAYKXQ010000049.1 coordinate 161,684, forward strand.
CCAATATTTTTAGGAAATGTATATCACTCATTATTTTATTGTAAATATACCAAACTCTAACTATTTAATAACTATACTACCAAAATGGTTACTTTTCAAAAAAAAGGTTAAATTTTAAAAGGTACACATGGATTAAAGTAATTTGGTGTCATTTTGTTTTCTGTATAAACTAAAAGGCGTTTGTGGTGGTAAAAAATTTTAAAACAACTGATTTTACGCCACAAATACTTCCACATAGCTTTGCTTTAAACGAAAAAAAAATCTAATTTGACAAAAGTTTTAAAAACGTCACGCAACTCATATAAGTTCCATTGCAAGCAATGTGAGGTTATCTCAACCTAACCCATAAACGTTTTATCAAAACAATTTTATCTAAAATTTGTTAGTTATTAAATCAAATCAAAAACTAGAAACCTAATTTATTTATTTTTAGTTAAAAATTGTTTAGAAATTCTAGAAACCCACCAGTTGTACAGAGCGAATCTAGTTCTATGAACCAAACTTTTCTTTTTACAAAATTCATTATTATCTTTATGCTCTTAGTCTATGTAAGTAACCATTAAGTAAAACCAAATTGTGTTTTTTATCTCTCCAACTATAATTAAAAAAAACTCTTGCCCATTGAAACTGATTAAGTATAATCCAGCTTGCATGAACACTACAATTTTTTTTATATACAAATTAAGCTTGTAAATTTCAATTTTCATGGAGTCAAGAATAATGTAGTTTTGGTAAATTTAAGTTGAAATTAATTTCAGTTACATTAAACTTTGCCAACACATAATCATTCTGTATAACATTTTTTACACCGTAGGGACTAAAGCTACTACTTTAGTCCTAAATTACAGGTACTAAAGTGCCACTTTTAATCCCAAGGGATTAATGTAAAACATCTGAATTAGATCGACAGCTTTTACCTAAGAAAGCGCAATTGTATGAGTCTCATTTAAGTCAATATGGTCAATACTTATTTGAATGTTACAGATCCTGGACCCTACGATGTAAAAAATAGCGTATATACCACAAGACTAAAGCGTCTTTTAATCCCTCAGGTGATAGTTGTCGTCCTCGCTTCGCTCGTGGAACAAACTTCACCTTTGAGGTTAAAAGATACACTTTAGCCCCTTGCTATATAATAAATATACTACAAGTAATGCTCACCCAAGGGATTTAATGTAATTCAATTGAACTAACATTTAATATTTTAATTTGGTAGTACTTTTTTATGACATTATAATAAATATATATTATGTATATATAAAAAAGGAGGACCTCCCTATCCATACCCATACCCCACCTGTGTCCGATTGTTTCTCGATGTTTCTGCAGAGCTTTCTCTGCAACTTCTCTGTTAACAAACTGTACATACGCCTCCCCAGAACTTCGCCCCGAGTAGTCAGTCAGAAGAGTAATTCCGTTGGGTACTATCTCCAACCCTACCCAAAAATAACCCAAACTTGTTAACACCCTTAAACGCCAATTGCTTATAATCTTGAACGTGTAAAAGTAAAATATTTATTTCGTATTTAGTACATAAAAATCCTCTCACAGAATGAAAAATTGTTTTAGATATTGATTCATTTTTTTATTAACATTTAAAATTTCTAGATTCGATTCTATTAAAAACAAAGGAACAAAATAGTTACAATACTACATTAACTTCGTTATTTTATTAATAAATAAATAAGGCAAAAGTTGTGCAAGTTCAGTATGTTATAGGCAAGATTTTCTAAAGAGTGCAATAATCACTGAATATTCTGTATTTGTATTTTTGTGATATAAAGAATTGTGTATATAAAAGAGTTTATGGAAAAAACTGTGTGGAAGAACGCTACTCGTTTATTTGGATCTACTTTGGGTATTTTTTTTCATGCATTTACTTATTTTTATAAACATATAACTCGATATTATTATTATTAACTATTTGCAATTCTTCCCACCACACAATACCTAAAATGATGAAAACCTAACCTAACCTAAAATGGTGAAAACAAAATTGTTATAAACAATAATAAATAAACCAGATATTTTGACAATTTTACTTAAACCTTTATTAATGAAATAATTTCAAATAAGGTGCAGTCTTTAATAAAATTGAAAAAAGTAGAAAATTATTTCTACCTGCACCCAAGGTAAAGAAACAAGAAGAAAAAGAGTAATACAAACGATTTATAAAAGAAAATTCAAAACAAAATTTTCGAATGCAACATCTCTGGAACTGTAAGAATTTTATCATCTAACGAAACGTTAGCAACAACTGACGACTTGTCAATTTTGAAAAAATTGCAAGTGAAACACCCTCCAGCCGATTTTTCCAAAATTCAAAATTATTTAGGTCCAAATGAACAACCTGAAAACGAAATATATAAACGATTCATAAAATAATTTCAATAAGGTGCAGTCAATAATAAAACTGAAAATTGTTTCCACCTGCACCCAAGGTAAAGAAACTTAATAGTTTCTATACCAAGCTGACCGTTTTCTATGAAAAAACAACTACTTCCTGGGCTAGATGCCCCAACGGACAAGTTAAGTGATTTTTTTTATATTTGCATCTTATAAAATAGGTTTTTAGTGGTTCAACTGTACAAATAAAATTTTTATAAAATTAATCCTCTAGCCATAATCGGCTTTTGAAATTTAAATTTAATGGTTACATACGTCATAAGTGGTAAGTGACGTGTTTCAATAAGATTGGTAGAAAATTTGCGATGTTGTCGATATGCTTTAATATTAACCGAGAAACTTATCTCTCTCTCTCTTATTTGTTGTCATTAAAAAGAGATAAACATATCGATATTTTTGTTCTCTGATTGACACTTTATCAAATAAGGAGTAAAACACTAAACAAAATAATTTTTCCATTTCGTTAGTTTAATTTGTTGTTTGGTTGTGTTTGGTTTATGAAAGAAATTACTTCTATACTATTTTTGGTTCGAAAATAAAAATCCCTAACACCTTCTCTTGGTGTTATAGCGGTTCCTTCAAAAATAACCAATAGAAGTAATTGTTCTCTCGGGGAGCAACCCTTCTATCGGTACCACAGCACACCCTCCTAGCAGTTTAACTCTTATCTACAATTTGTATCCAAGTTATATTATTGCGCCCACCCACTTGGGGGCGTATCTGTAGCGTGAAGTTACAGTATCGCCCAATCGGAGGAAACGTGAACTGTCATCACATATTTATAAACTAATCATGATTTGTCATTTCATTTTTAATTGTTAACCGTTAACGTTTGAATTTTGAATTGTGTTTCGCCTGTGCTTTTTCCGTTGATTATCGTTAAATTGATTAATTAGTTATTATTTGTGAAAGTTTCTTCCAGTTTATTGAATTTTATATTTTAGTTTATGAACTTTTTAATTGTTTTCTGTATTATAAGAGAATTAGAGCAGTGTAAGTATTGTGTATTGTGTGTTAATATTTAAATGTTAACAATTATTTCATAGTTATATAGTGTAGCATACAATATCATATGTACTATAGTATTTTTTACTTTTTTTAGTATAATAAAAGCATGGCATCTCGTAAAAGAACGTGTTGTGTTCCTAGTTGTACCTATCAAACAAGTAAGAGGCATCATTTCACCAAGGATCCCAACTTAATTAATATTTGGATGGAGAATATAAACAATCCTGTGTTAAAGGAGAAAACTTCAAAACAACTTTATGGCAATTATAGAGTGTGCCATCAACATTTTGACCAGCAGTTTCATAACGCAGGATTTCAGAAAGAGTTGAAACCAGGTGCATACCCAACTCTACTTTTATCTGGTAAGTAGATACAACTTCAAGTTATATTATAAGTGAATAAAATTATTTGATTTCAGATACTTCAGTTATTCTACCATCATCCACAACGGTGTCTTTGGAAGCTCCATCTATGTGGAGAAAAAGCCTGCAGGTTGATAATTAGATGCACTATCTTTTTTTGGTGCAAACAAGTGAATAAAATAGCTGCAGGCAAAGACTCCAAATATGAAAAATATTTAAATAGGGTCAAGAATGCCTCCTACATTGACCCAATAAAAGTACAGGCACACAAATCCTATATAAATAGAATCAACAGAAAAAAGTAAATTTAATTTTTTATATTTCTTATTTATTTATATATTTTTTATGTATATTTATTTAATACAAACTTGATGAACAACGTCGAAGTTTTCTTTAAAACCCAACTTTCCAAAAATATTAATAAAATTTGTATTGTTATGTATAGTTCTGTGTTCTGGGCTGCACGTACACTAGCGCTCGCAACATGAGGCGGGTGGGCCCAGTACTAATATATTAGATCTGATAATTAGTAGAAGAGTTAGCCTGCTAGAGGGTGTGCTGTGATCGGTACAGTGAGAGAACGAATTTCAAGAATACCATTTTGGCATTTTCAATAGAATCACGCCCACTTTCTATTGGCTGTTCTATTCCATTACCGTCAAGAATAGGGGTCTTATTTGTTTATTACAGATAAACACGATTTTCTCTCCTGTCATATATCTTGTCAACTGGTACAATCAGTTAGTCACAGAACACGTTGTTTTGTGCCGCCAGTTCTTTGAGAATACTTTAAACGAACGTAGCTAAAATGTGACAACCTTGACTTTTAAACACACTTCATTGTTGGCTATTAGTTGGCGCTACGTTTAAAACTTACTAATTATTTATTGCTAAATTTTACGAAATAAGAAAAATTATAGCTTATAGCCCAGGAAGTAGTTGTTGTTTCATAGAAAACGGTCAAGCTTGGTATAGAAACTATTAAGTTTCTTTACCTTGGGTGCAGATAGAAACAATTTTCTACTTTTTCAGAAAAAAAAATAGAGTGATTAAAGTGAGTACTGAATTTGATATTTACATGGAAAATAAAATAAAAATTCAAAAAAGTGAGTACGAGATGGAATAACGAATATATGGTGAGTCAGATACCAGAAGAGGGATAATAAATAGAAGAAAATAACTAAACCCTTATAGTCTATTTGTTTGGAGTTGGCAGATAAGAAAAGTCATTAAATCGTAAAATGTATCCTAATCAGCAGAGCACGTACTTATTTATATCGGTAATAAGAAATTTCGGCACAACTTTAGGATTTAGGGCAACGCCCCCCCAGAGGGGGTGCATATGGGTGGATAGCTTATATATAGAGAAACATAGTGGTAACAGGGGCATCTAAATTGGTATATATGAAAATATAGAACAAATAAAAGAATATGTAAAACATAAATAAACTTTTATGTAAAACTGTGTAAAATCAATTTACCAGTGATTATATAGATTCAAAATAATCTGTTGGCTCACAATGAACACTCAACACGAATTTAATTTTATTTTGTTCCTCATTAAATCTATTAAAATATAAACAATTTTTCCAACATGTGAATAAAGATTTATTATATATTTTAGCATATATTATTACATACTGTGTACTTTATTTAAATCCAATAAGGAAAATAAATACAACCAATATGTAAAAATTATCAAAAGAAACATAAATATTATTGAAATTACTGAAACTCCAAACATTAATCAAATCCAATTCAAAAAACTATATAGAACAATTAAATAAAATAATTTTAATTTAAAAAAAATTGATATTTCTATGAATTTCCAACTTTGAAATTACACGTGTAATAATTAATTTAATTTTTTAATTATAATAATGATTTGCTTTAATAATAAATAATCTGAATTTTTTACTGGTTAAAATGATGATAAAAAATTCAAATAAGTCTAATTAATTTCAATATATTTCAAATAATTTTTTATTCAGCAAAAATTATTAAATTATTTAAAAAAAATAATTAAAATTAATTAAATTAATTTTATTAAAACATTTCTTCTGCATTAATAGCTGAAAACACTGATATTTTTACTAAGAATTTTACAACCCAAAAAAAATAGGTTTGCTTTGTAGTATTACATCAAAGAGGTTAATGAACCTGTGCCTATGCTAATGAAATATTACTGGACAAATATATTTTTTTTTGGACAAAACTAAACAAATGAATCATATCTAGATATCTTTCCTCTATGCTAATTGTGAAACCATTGCCAATATAAAATAAATTTAGTCTCTCAAGAAGATAACTGGGTTATGGAAACAAATATTTGGATAGTTAAGAGTGTTCTTGGCTTAAAGTTAGTGCATTTGTTCCACTATTTTATTAAAAAATTAACTTGTTAAACTATTGTTTAATCTACATTATTATTAAGATAGATTGACTTTCAAAAAGGTAAGATAAAATAAACAACACTATTTAAAATCAGAAAACTATTGTATGTGTATTATTTGATTATGATTTTGATTAATCTAGATAAAGATTCTTTGCTATATAACTTTTTTATCATCTGTTTTTATGTAATTCTAGATTTACTATTATTAATAAAACAAACCACTAAAAAAAATAATATGAATAAATAAATAAAAAATGGCTGTAAGCATTAATTTCTATTATTGTTTTTTTTACTTGGACCAATTGATAAAACTTTATTATATGTAATTGAAACTACCCAAATTGTTGATAAGTATTTTTTTTGAAAATTTCTAATAAATATTTATACAACACCTGTAAAAAACTGAGCAATTTCTTCTTTAGAACAACCAAAGGGTAATCCTCTTAGCCTTACGCAACCATCTTCATTAAAGCTATATGTTGGACCAGATCTTTTTATTACCCAATCCATTTCTGCCTTATTTACTTTGAATACTAAAATGGTACAAATAACATTAATTAGAAATTATATATAATGTGTGTATTAGTAAACATAAATAAATTTGTATTTCCAAATGATGATTGATTAGTTAGAATAATAATTGACATCAGCTCAGCAATCACAACATTCCATATTTCTCAGATATTACTAATCAAAGAAGATATAACACACTCATTATCTAATATACTAATCTTTTTAGTTAAAAATTAATAGTCAATCTTCCGATGATAAAAATATTCTTCCTTTTACAAAAATATTGCTGATAATTATAGAAGTTTTTTTAAATAATCCAATGGATTTTGAATTCAATATTATTTATATAATTATATTCATATTATTTTACACTTGGCAAATATAACTTGCTGCCCCAATGTTATACCCACCAAAAAAAGTATTGCTAAATAATAAGTATCTAGTAAAAAAACAGCAAATTTTTAAAAGTTATTGTATATTTTTTACTGATTTAATTATAATTTTAGATAATTGAGATTTTATAATGATCAGGAATAGAAGTTATATGAAGTAATAACATTATATTATAACATTTATAATCTTACAGTCAAAATGAAAAATTAAACAGCAAATTTCTAAAGATAAGAAAAATTCAAGAGAAATATATCCAGTGTCAGGTTAACAGTATATAAAAATTAAATGTAACTAAAACTTCTTTTAAAAATTGCTCACCTTCAATGTATCTGTTTCCAATATGTTCTCGATCCTTTTGCAATGCAGTTTCTAAATCATCAGCAGTTTCAAATTCCACAAATGCTTCACCACTAGGTCTACCTTCTCTTGAAAATGTCATATGTACTCCAGACTTCCCACCCAATATTTTACATTCAGAGAATGAGTCCGTAAAGAAACTTACAATATCATCTTGAGTAGCAGACCAAGGTAAACCACGTAACTTTGCAATAAAACCGTCGTCATTGTCACCACCGCCAGAAGACATTTTTAACTAAAATAACTGTTTATATATTCATCAAATTTTGTTTAAATAGATTGTAATACCTACCTTTTTATATACTAAATTAGAGTTTAATCCTATATGATAAACGAACACAGATAATTAAGAACACCTTTTCTCTTGATATATTTATAAAAATGGCGTGATGGCGATCCTAATCATTCCAAGATAAATAATTAATAATGGCTGATAATGGCAACGGCTCAACGGCAACGAACAAACAAAAAGTGACATTACATTAGACAGTAGAAGACCATAGAAAACAAATATAAGAGTTGACACAGAACAATATGCGTTTATCCATGGGACACTAATATATATATATAAGGTGGTTTGCTTTGCTTTTACCAACTGTCTCAGCAAGTTCAAAGGTATATGGTATATTTCATTCACATTATGGAGGATAGCATGGAGGACCAACTTGTATAGGAATAAAGTCGGAAAACTGTCCAGCGGAAACAGCAAATAGTACTTGGTGAGAGAGTAGCATAAGACCATTCATTGTTTTTTTTATTTGAGTGGATCTGTATTTTGTTTTTTTGGACCATCGCAGTTTTTTTATTGTTATACGCACTAATAAAAATAAACGAAATAAAAATTAGAACTTCTTTGTGGTTTATGGCCAGGGGTTTTTTTCATTTAAGTAGTGGTATTTCTGGGTAGCAATACGTTGTGTTCCATGGAAAGAAGTAGTCATATGTCATATTTTAGCAGTGGAAAGGGAAAATTTAAAAATATTTGCGCAGGAGTATTCAATAAAGAGATCTATTATCATCTTAAGCACATAATAAGCATGAAATATATTTACAATAATTCTTAATTATTTAATTTGGTTTATGATGTCGTCAAATATTAATCCTGAAGTTTACAAGAAATTTAAAAATGCCACAAAGTTATTTACAAGGGATACTAACAAAGATGAGGTTTGTATTATTTAATAATAAAAGGTGCAGAAAACACCAACTTAGGACCTAAGATAATTTACTTATATTCCTCACTCTATTGTACTACAAGTACATAGATAAAAATTAATAGTGTTCTTTTATACTAAGTGGTGAGTTTTTGATAAATAATGTAATTTTTATGGTGCAATTCTGAGTATTTCCTATAAGCTACAGAATCTGTAAGGTATAGGGTTTAGCATTGTTAATTTTTACAGATTTTTGCTTACAGACCATACATATGTGCTCATAATCCCACTATTAATGTCCAATATTATATTAAAATCATTATTTGGTTTATTATAATAGTTTCAATGGATATGGAAGGTATAGTAATTCACAATATAACTTACCATTTTAAATTTTATCTAGATTGAAGTTAGAGAGGATGAGGAACAGCATATAAAATTACAAGAAATTATTGACATATTGGTTGCTGCTGGTTATTTTAGAGCTAGAATTAAAGGTCTTTCATCGTTTGATAAAGTTGTTGGTGGTATGGTATGGTGTATTGAATCTTGCAATGTAGATTTGGATGTTGATTTATTATTTAGAGAGAACCTGAGTATTGGACAAAAAATGTAAGTTCTAAGCATTTATATGACACCTTATTATTTATATTGATATATGAATTACTTAATTACTAAAAGTATATAGTAAAAGATATGGAAATAAAATAATAACTTAATAAGTATATTTATTGGGTATTTTTTTATTTTTAGATCTTTAACAGAAAAAATTGTTGCAGTGTTGCCAAAAATTAAATGTCCTCTTACTGTGGAACCACATCAAATTCAGGGCTTGGATTTTATACATATTTTTCCAGTAATCCAAGTAATTATTTCAATAATAAATTCCAATTGTTTTATTTTTAAAAACGAATTTTTTAGTGGTTGGTGAAAAAATCGTTAGAATGTCGTCATGAAGGTGCTGCTTTTGTTAGAGCATGTGCAATCAATCAGTTCTATAAAAAATTCGACTTTTGTGATAAAAATGAGCCAAAGCGAAAAATTCTTCTAAATAATATACATTTAGTCTCGGAAATATATCGCCCTCATCGCTATTATAAAAGAAAAAAAGAAGCTCTTAGGGATGTGACATCTGAACTTCAGATAACTTTATTAGAATATGGTCATAGTGATGGTAATCTAGGTGATTATTCCCTGTTTACTACCAAAGAAAAAGAAGGAAATTACGAGCACGTAAGTAAAAATCCACTAAAGTGAAAATAGTTATAGAAATTACTGTTTTTTTCTGATCAACTACCATTGCAATAAAAGCTTAAATGTATGTAATCAGAACATTAAACAAAAAAATTTGTGACAAAACTTCCATGGTTTAATTGAAGAAATATTCACTTTTTAGCTCAGTGACAGCTGTTTAAATAATGGGGTATTACACTCATTTTTAAAAAGTGTCTCAATTAAATCCTACAATGCTAACAAACTACTAAAAAAAATCACAAATTTTTTATTCATTCGTTAAGTAGCCTGAAAATGCATTTAAAATTTTCATTTTTAAATTTCGCGCGTAATTTTACGAAAATTATGTACTCTGTGGTCGTGACGTCAGTTCGCTGCGTAAACAAATGCGCCGATTTTCTGTATCTTTTTCATAAATATTTTTATATCAAACATGCTAGTCTAAAAACACCGGACAAATTGTGGATTCGAGAGCGCCAAGTGATTTAAATTTGAGAAACTCTTGGTTCAGAATTTTAAAAAAGGATCTCAAACTATGGATAAGATACCCATCTTTAACCATATGTAGTATTATTATTATTTCTTTATTGTATAAAAAGAATTATAAAAATTCCTTATTACAAGGATATGTAGTATGTAGTAGGTGTACATTTTTTGAATAAAGATCATACTTGGAGGTTATAAAAAGCAAGTAAAATAAGTTGACAACTGTCACTTTCTACATATATGAAATTAGTAGACTGCCAATTTAGTTTACATAGCCGAATGACGTAATAACATGGCGGCTACTGTTTTATTGTGATAAAGAATATATACAAAAGACTGAAAACTTTGAATTAAATTTTAAAAATGATTTTATTACCTATTTTATGAGCTATCTATATAGTATAGTTTTTTATTTTTTCTCATATAGAGTGAGTAAAATACCCTATTATCAGATCTACATATTGAAGATATATTTTATTTTATTAGGTAGCTAAGGGAAACAGCCGTGATTAACCTATTTTTTAAATAAACCATGAAAGTTTTTTAAAGTTTATTGTTTAAAGGAGTTCAGTATTAAAGGATAGATGCTTGGTGGGGGTTTTTTAAGACACTTCTAGATATTTTTTAAGGACCCGGAGAAGTGTTTTTGCCATTTTTGCAGGCAAAAACATTGAATTTCGTCGATAGAAAAAGGATTTGAAGACTGGATTGCTGGTAGTAAGTGGCCTAATGCTGTGAGGGCTTCTGGTGATTATATTGGTTATTTGGTTGGTTCTTTTGGTAAATTCAGGGAATAATAGTGGTTTGTCTGGTGAGAGAAGGGTATTTTGTAAATGGGATTTTAAGGCTTTGGCTTTATCTTCAGGACTGTGCACTATTTGATGTTGCCTGATTCAATCCTTCTTTTTTGTCTGGCCAGATGTTTGAACCTGTTCCAGAATTCGTTTCCTCTCATGTAGTCCTGAGGCTCGAATTCGAGATTAGGTTAGGTCAGGTTAGGTTAGGTTAGGTTAGGTGCCATCGTATGGCTTGGTCTGGCCCCGCTATGCCCTGCTTTGGCACCGTGGGGCCCGGTCTGGCCTCGCTGTTGTGCTTTGGCACCGTTTGATCCGGTCTGACTACGCTATAACCTATTGGATATCGCACATAACCTCCAATTTTTTTTAATTTTTCCGCAAAAATCGGCCTTTCCGCGCAGAAATTTTGATGTCATTCCATTAAAAATACCTCAAAAAGGCCCTATGCAAAAAATTGTCGAAATTCATTAAGGGGTAATATTCTAGAATTTTGCCCAACTTTGAAGGTTATGTTATAATATTTTTACGGAAATTGATCATATTTCTACTTTAATGATATGTAAAACATATAAATCAACACTTACCAATAAAAAAACAGTAAATAACTCACAAAAATCAAGAAAATACAATAATAATAATAACATCTATAAAACATACCATAAAAAACTTGTTTGGAATCATTTGGTTTGACACTTACGTCACAATTTTCCCAGTCCATTACGAATTTGACAAATTTCGGTCGAGATTCAAGAATCAAGCCCCATGTCAGACGTGGGTTTATGCCACTGCTTTTGCTTGTGAGCATTTACAGCTTGTCTGACTCTAGTTTAGATCCAAAGTAATGGTCTCCAAACAAAGTTGCAAGCCTAAGAGTGCAGACCATGTGATGGATGATCCATGGTGTTTTAAAAAGGTGAACTTTCTATTAGGTATGCAGAGGATGGGCAGATCAAGAAAAAGGTCTTAGAATTTCCTGGTAGATTGATTAGTGTGGGTTTTACCAAACTGGATGAAACAAGAGTTAAAGTCTCCCATGAGAATGGCTTTTGGAAGATTGGAAAAATATTCAAAGAGGTCAGTGTTTGATGTTTGATTTTGGTGATTGTAGTAGGATATAAAGGTTGAGGGTGGAGATTTGTCGGGGAAATTTTGAGGGACAGTAACAATCCCTAACAAAGAATCTGGGAATGCTGGTAATGGACTAGTTTAGTAGGATCATATTAATCAAAATGATAGCAATATATATTTAGGATAAGATACCTACTTACTTATATTGGTATTCATTTTGCAAGTAATTTTTCTCATTTCGTAAAATTTAGCAATAAATAATTAGTAAGTTTTAAACGTAGCGCCAACTAATAACCAATAATGAAGTGTGTTTAAAAGTCAACGTTGTCACATTTTAGCTAAGTTAGTTTCAAGTATTCTCAAAGAACTGGCGGCAAAAAACTCCGTGTTCTGTGACTAACTGATTGTACCAGTTGACAAGATATATGACAGGAGAGAAAATCGTGTTTATCTGTAATAAACAAACAAGACCCCTATTCTTGACGGTGATAGAATAGAACAGCCAATAGAAAGTGGGCGTGGTTCTATTTAAAATGCCAAAACCGTATTCTTGAAATTCGTTCTCTCACTGTACCGATAGAAGGGTTGCTCCCCGAGAGAACAATTACTTCTATTGGTTATTTTTGAAGGAACCGCTATAACACCAAGAGAAGGTGTTAGGGATTTTTATTTTCGAACCAAAAATAGTATAGAAGTAATTTCTTTCATAAACCAAACACAACCAAACAAATTAAACTAACGAAAATGACAGAATATTTTTGTTTATTGTTTTACTCCTTATTTGATAAAGTGTCAATCAGAGAACAAAAATATCGATATGTTTATCTCTTTTAATGACAACAAATAAGAGAGAGAGATAAGTTTCTCGGTTAATATTAAAGCATATCGACAACATCGCAAATTTTCTACCAATCTTATTGAAACACGTCACTTACCACTTATGACGTATGTAACCATTAAATTTAAATTTCAAAAGCCGATTATGGCTAGAAGATTAATTTTATAAAAATTTTATTTGTACAGTTGAACCACTAAAAACCTATTTTATAAGATGCAAATATAAATATCCGGAAAATGAAAGTTTAAGACTGTTTGGTTGATTAGCAATCTCCCATCACCATTTTTATTGACTTATTTGTTTTAGAAACTTCTAGATATAGACGAAGCAAGACTAAATAAGCACTACAACTCATTGCAGTTAGAATTAAAGGTAGTAAAATGTGAATATTTTGTTTTTCTTTTATTAACTAGATAATTTTAGGATGCTGGTATGCAATCAAAAGACCAACAATTCATCTCTTCGATGGTAGATAAAAAACAAATAATTGTTGAAAAGTATAGTGAGCTTCAAAGCAAAAAAACTTCTTTAGACAATGATATAAAGAATACAACCAAAGAACTTGAAGAAATACAAAATAAAATTCAAGATGCTAATACTACCTTGAAAACTTTATCAAACGAACATGTTGAGAATTCCAAGTTAGTAATTAGATATCAATAATAAATAAGAAAAATACTGGTTCATATATTATTAATTACGAAGTTTTAACACAATTAGAAAATAAGTTGTGCTTAAGTGCTTTTTAAATGTGTTTATTTAATAAAAAGTATTAATAATTTAAAATTTTGCAGAATTAAAGAGATAGAAGATCTAATTATTTTAAATGACGATTTGAAGATGCAGGAAAGTCAATTCAAAGAACATTGCAAGAGGGAATTGGAGAATTTAAATCTGCTAATCCAGTATGATTTAAAACGTTTACGTAAAACAATAAATTATACCTTGTTCTCTTTTTAGAGATGCTAAAAATGCAAGAAGCAGCATTTCCATTCAAGATGTAGATTTGAAAGAAGAAATAAATGATAGCACAGAAAGAATTCGCTTATTAAGAGCAAAGTTAGCAAAAGTAAATAGAGAGGTTGCTATTCTGCAAAGACAAATAGATGTTGTTCCGAATCGAGGCGAATTGGGACAATATCAAAAGAGGTTTATAGAGTTGTATAATCAAGGTAAGATAAGTAAATTCGATCTCAAATGTGGTTGAATCCAATAGAGAAGATCCAATGAAACGCCAAGTCAAACCACATACTTTTTATTGAAGAAATATAATTGTTACAATGATAATGGTGGTCTGGTTTAGACCGAAACTAGTTGCAATAATTATAGTTTTTAAAAAAGAGTCTGTGGTTTAAATTGGTGTTTTATTGAATCTCTGTAAGAATAAGTATAAAAATAAAATAAAATTGTCTACTAGCTAACCAACATGGATGTATCCATGTCAAGGTGTCTTTAAATGTGATTTTGATTCTGATATTAATTCTCAATAGTAAAGTTTATTGCAGGTCGTTTGTATTTTTTTTGTTTATTTCAAATTCAAGTTGGTCAATTCAAAATTTTTATATCAAATTACTGTCAGGGTCGGTTTATCAATAGCAATTTATATGTCAGTTAATGCTTAACTTCCAGTTATTTTGGAAAGGTTGGTTGATCAAAGCATGTTAACTTTATCGGACAGCTAAAATGTCAAATATTTATCTGTAACTTCCAACTCACGGTTAGGTCGATATCTGCAGGTTAACGTTTGTTTTGATTCCAAAGTTTTTTGGTGTGTCTAAATTACTTGGGTTTGATCAAAGTGAAAAATTGAAGGTACTAGTACGACTAAGAAGAGAGGATGCAATTTCAGAGCAGATGAGAGAAGTTTGCTTTTAAAAATTGCAAATAAACATAAAAATGTCATCGAGAATAAAAAAAACGGATGGGGCAACTTGGAAATCGAAAATATCAGTACAAAATTCAAGTGAATCCGTAATGAGTTCTAATATCTAATATCTAGAATTTAATAATCCAAAAAATGCATGTTCATCAACAATCAAAAACTCTTCAGAAAGTAAAAACCCAAGCTTTTACAAAAACACAAAATATCAACAATAACCTAACAAAACGGTCGTGACATCTCAATTAATGTGACATGACCTTGTTCTTGTAATAACCAATGAGATTGCTTACATTCATCCATCAGGATTGCCAACTTTCATTATCTATCAGTTAACTAACTAGTAGATAAAAACGAGTTGATAAACCGCTTCCTAACAAACTGCAACTTTATCTGCTAGTTAGTTTTATCTGACGGATACCTAACTGATGGATAATATCGGCAATTGATAAACCGGCCCGTAGTCTATCAGATTTTAGGCGTTTTGACGGCAGTAGTTTTCACTTTGCATCTTATAATTATAACGGAAACAATAGGATATTACACGCATTTTTAAAAGTGTCTCAATTAGATCATACAATGCTCATAAACTACTAAAAAAATTTATTCAATCGCCAAGTATCCTAAAAATGCATTTACAATTTACATTTTCAAATTTCCCGCACAATTTGACGAAAATTATGTACTCTGTGGTCGTGACGTCAGTTCGCTGCGTAAACAAATGCGCTTATTTTCTGCATCTTATAGGGTAAAATACCCTATTCTAATTAATTGATTAATTATTTTAATTTTACAATAAAAACGATACGTTTGTACAAAACTGCTATTTCAATAAAACTATCATCGTTAGATTGATATATTGAAGTTACATTTTGTTTTTACAAGGTAGATTCAATCAAAGTAAACAGTTTAATAGTGTAGATCTTCCAATATTTATTTATTCAGTTGTTTTGAGTCTGTGTGTTCATGTAGGTGTTTTGCATAGTTTGTTATTGGAGGTATTTTATATACTTCATTATTAACATAACCCCAAAAAAATGAGTCCATTTTATTGAAATCTGCTGACCTTGGGGGCCACTTGGGGTCCATCCCTTCCGATCCATCTTTCACCAAATTGATCATTAAGTTCACCACGTTGTGGTGCGCAGGAGTACCATCATGTAGAACCCACATTTGTTCACGTATATTAAGTGGAACCTTTTCTAATAATATCGGTAATTGATTTACGATAAAATCTAAATAAATCTCAAAAAATATGGTACTACTAGATGCTTACCGACGATACCGCCCCACACATTTAGAGACCATCTTGTTTGACTATGTGTTACTATGTGGTATGGATTGCTTGTTGAATAGTAGTGAAAGTTGTGCTATTAACAGAACCGTTTCCATGGAATGTAGCTTCATCACCAAATAGGACGTAATCAAAAAAATATCTGGGAAAAATATAGAAGCGCTCTTACAGAATATAACAAAGAGGTAACAAGAACCAAGCGGGAATCTTGGAGAAAGTTCTGCCAGAGTATATCTGACATACCTGCCAGTGCAAGAATTCACAAGATTCTCTCCAAGGATCCGAACCAGGGGCCGTGTCTTCTCAAAAGACAAGGTGGAACCTATACCGAATCCAAGAGGGAAACATTAAAGCTCTTGTTACAAAACCATTTCCCAGGTTCAACAATGGACTAGTTTAGTAGGATCATATTAATCAAAATGATAGCAATATATATTTAGGATAAGATACCTACTTACTTATATTGGTATTCATTTTGCAAGTAATTTTTCTCATTTCGTAAAATTTAGCAATAAATAATTAGTAAGTTTTAAACGTAGCGCCAACTAATAACCAATAATGAAGTGTGTTTAAAAGTCAACGTTGTCACAGTTTAGCAACGTTCGTTTCAAGTATTCTCAAAGAACTGGCGGCACAAAACACCGTGTTCTGTGACCAACTGATTGTACCAGTTGACAAGATGTATGACAGGAGAGAAAATCGTGTTTATCTGTAATAAACAAACAAGACCCCTATTCTTGACGGTGATAAAATTGAACAGCCAATAGAAAGTGGGCGTGGTTCTATTGAAAATGTCAAAACCGTATTCTTGAAATTCGTTCTCTCACTATGCCAATAGAAGGGTTGCTCCCCTAGAGAACAATTACTTCTATTGTTTATTTTTGAAGGAACCGCTATAGCACCAAGAGAAGGTGTTAGGGATTTTTATTTTCGAACCAAAAATAGTATAGAAGTAATTTCTTTCATAAACCAAACAACAAATTAAACTAAAGAAACTGACAGAATATTTTGTTTAGTGTTTTACTCCTTATTTGATAAAGTGTCAATCAGAGAACAAAAATATCGATATGTTTATCTCTTTTTAATAACAACAAATAAGAAAGAGAGAGATAAGTTTCTCGGTTAATATTAAAGCATATCGAAAATATCGCAAATTTTCTACCAATCTTATTGAAACACGTCACTTACCACTTATTACGTATGTAACCATTAAATTTAATTTTCAAAAGCCGATTATGGCTAGAGGATTAATTTTATAAAAATTTTATTTGTACAGTTGAACCACTAAAAACCTATTTTATAAGATGCAAATATAAAAAAAAATCACTAAACTATTCCATTATTGAGACGCAGAGGCGAACTTTAGACCTAGGACGGTTGCCTCGACCTAGGAAGGAAAGTTGGAAAATATCTGCGAAAACTATCAAACCGGGGAATGTAAAGTGGGCTATAAACCACTTCGATGCATACAAATCTCCAGGGGAGGATGACTTTTTCCTGCCCTACTACAAAAAGGACTGGACATTCTGCTGCCCATTCTGACTAAGCTCTTTAGAACAAGCTTAGCTCTGGGTTACATACCTGAGGCTTGGTGCACTGCTAAGGTCGTTTATATTAACAAGGTAGGACTAAAGGATAGCGCCCTACCTAAATCCTACTTCATTTCTGTTGAAAGCACTTGAGAAAATTCTTGATAGGCATATTAAGGAGGGACCATTGAGGGAACATCCTCTCAGTACCCACGAGCATGCATATCAGGAAGGAAAATCAACAAAAACGGCGCTGGACAAAGTAATCCACAAGATCAATCACTCTGGAGAGATTGCTCTGGCTACCTTCTTTGATATAGAAGGAGCATTAATAATGCATTACCTAATTCTCTCTATAATGCTGCTGCATCTAGAGGGATATCCTTTACAATATGTAACTGGATCAGAGCTATGCTAGAAAACAGGCTGGTCCTAACATCATTGGAAGGCGAGGAGACGAGAGCGAAGGCTGCTAGGGGCTGCCCACAGGGAGAAGTACTTTCCCATCTACTGTGGTCGCTACTGGTGGACGACCTGATCTCGGACCTTGACAACCAGGAGATAGAGGTACAAACCTACGCAGCAGCATCTGGTGATATTGGTAAAAGGAAAGTATGAAGAGGTCATCTCTAAAGGGACTCAACGAGCACTTAACATTGGTACTAGGTGGTCAACCCTAATAAAGCAACAGTTGTCAGTTTCACCAGGAGGTGGAAACTGGAGAAACTCCAACTTTCCATCTATGGAGAAACTATTAAGGAAGCGAATGAAGTCAAATATCTAGGGGTTACGTTGGATAGAAGACTTTCATGGAACGCTCATGTAGAGAACATTTGCAGTAAAGCAAAGCTATCCTTTGGACATGCCGTAGAGTATGCGGCAAGTCATGGGAAAGAAACCCAAACAAATGTATAGGCCATATATGGCAGTAATAAGGTCTATGGTTACCTATGGTGTTCCAGTATGGTGGACTAAATGTCAGCAAAAGACCACCAGGGAGAAGCTTCAACAAGCAAAAAAACTTATTTAATTATTGTTGTAATTAATTGTTGCATTACTGCAATTTAGTATTGAGATTCCTGGTGTTTTATTTTTTCGTAACAGCAGCTATCCTGAAGCCAGCTGAATTCCCATTTAAATGTACGTGGTGTGGGAAAAAGACCCGTGAGGTAGATTTTTTCCCACAGTTGATAGTGGTAGAATTTGTGTTGCTAAACAACGGTTTCAAAAAAAAAATTTGTTGATTTTAATATAGAATTGTCAATTTTTGATATATAAGTGTCAATAATTTTGGTAAAAAATAAAATATAAAAAGTTTACATCTATTTTTGCACGATAGTTCGCCGACAGCGTTTATTAAGCAAAAGAGTCCCTTTACCTCCACCGTCAGTCATTAGAATTTTATTCCAAAAACGAACCAGTGACCCAGACAACTAGCAGTTAGAATACGTTACTTTGTAGTTCTGTCAAATGTGTCAAAAGCACCACATTCCACAGCAGCCGTAGAAAAATACTTTTGCATTTCCAGCACTTTTATGTTCAAAGTAATCCTTAAAATATTTGTTCTTAATATGTTGTTTTGTTAACATTGTTTATAAAACCTGCTGGACTAGATAGTATTTTTTCATTGAATATTGTCGAAGTTTTAAAGTATTTTCTATTTTCAATTTTAATTAAATTAAAAATAAACAAAATAATTAAGGCTTTTGAAATGACATAAGACAACTGATTGAACTGATACAAATATGTCATCATCACTGACACCGCATCAATCGAATCTCAGA
This sequence comes from Ophraella communa, assembly GCA_035357415.1. NCBI lineage: Eukaryota > Metazoa > Arthropoda > Insecta > Coleoptera > Chrysomelidae > Ophraella > Ophraella communa. Next base: position 181,180 of record JAYKXQ010000049.1, read on the forward strand.
ACTGTATTTGTGTTCTATGGTATAGTTATGAATTTTATGATTATTAAACTTGCTAAATCCCTATTTTTGCTACTAGTTTTGATATATGGCAATATCACAATTATAATTTTACTATACCCGTCGCAAAGAATTTTTGTTGTGTTAAACAGAGGACCTCTGTTAAGAAAACAGTGTTGCCATTTCAGAATAAATTCCTAAAAAATCACTAAAAACATACTGACGCTTTTTATTGCTTTCAGTCGTTATGTTAGGATAAAAAAACTCAATAATTCATTTTTATTTGATATCAAACTGCATAATAGTCTAATTTTTTAGATATTCCAAAAACTAATTGCTATAAATTTGTTTTTATGTAATAACTTTCAATTCGAACTATTATGCACTATTTTGTTTATTGTATAGGGTATTTCGAAGCGTAAGGCACCTTTGAATAATTGGAAATTATGAAAAAAAGCAACAGTCTGTTTTAAGTAATTTTTTAGGGATTTATTCGGAATTGGCAACACTGATTTCTTAGCAGAACTCCTCTACTGCACTCGTGCAGAATATGTCACTTTCCAGATAGGATTTTATATTCTATTTATAAAACCAATAAAATTCTTTCAAATTTGTTAACGATTTCACCTTCATACTAGTAATTTATTTATTATATAGTAAATATTTTTTATTTACAGTGTTACTAAAGCATAAAGAAACAAAACAGTACTACACGCTGTACAATACTTTAGAGGACACTAGAGTGTATATGGAAAAGGAACTGTCATTGCTCAATTCAATTTCAGACAGTTATCCAGACGCGATGATGTCAGTTAAAGGAAAGGAAGAATTCCTAGATCAACTTCAAAACATTGTAGAAAACGTACGACAATTAAAGTTGAAAGCTGTACAAAAACTTAACAAGGAAAAACAGATACGAGATCAACTTAGCGCAACATTACAGGGGTTAGTTGAGCAACAAAGAAAATATGTCACTGCTATTAAACAATTAGGCTTGGAATGCCGAAAACACGAATCGTTGATAAGAAGTCTAGGGTAAACTTCATATGAAATCACAATTTATGTAAAAGATAATTATAAAACCATATTATTTTAAGGTCTTGTGTAAAATATATTTTTATAGTAGTTAAATTGTTTTTTTCTTCTTATCTTATCTCTATTGTGTGAAGTTGGCGCTCAGCGCTGACTCGCTTCTTTTTGTTCTAAGGCTGGCTCCGAAAAATAGCGTCCTTCCTCACCACCAAAGAACTATTGATTATTGTTTGTAAATCCACTGTTTAGAAAACGAAGAAGACATAACGCAATCTTATTTGCCCCTCTGCCAGAAAATCCTTCGTGCCACAGAAACATGCTTGCCTGGTTTCTGTCTCCGACGTAAATTCCGAAGTTGAAGCACGAAAGCTGTGATAGATAAAACATATCAGAGTGTACCAGTGTTGGTACAAACAACACCTGTTCAAGATCTATAGATAGACAACAAAACTCACTACCTAGTTGTTGAGAAAGAATAGTGTTTTACGCTGCTTTACTTGTTCCAGTATTTGCTCGAATTTCGCAATCTCGTAATTTTCCTTTGAACCATTTCTAAAGTCAGTACAATATTTTCTTGAAATAAATTATAAATCGTTTGCTTTATAATGTCTTTTGTAGCATCGTCAACATTTGCAAATTTTGTTTTATTGTTTTTCCGCACCTGCGAATGATCTATAACGTCACCGCACTTAATAACCCGAGAAATAGTGTTAATAGAAATTTTATTTAACGTATTAATTCGCTTTATTATAACCGCATCTGCATATATTATCTTGATACATATTTAAAATAACCCTCTGACACTGAATGTGTAAGTCTTTATTGCAAAATTCGCTACTAACCTCACCTGTTGGCGATATCATATCTTCTGAATTTAAATTTTGATCTGGATTTCCATTTTCTGATTCAAAACGTCTTCAAAACGCTGCCATAATATATGTAACTAATGTAAGGTTATCAATTAATATGGGTAAAAAATACCATACGTAAACTAATTATTGTCAAATGAATTACCGAAACAAAGATATATCTAAAGTTAATACTTAACAGCCCCAAATAACAATCTGGACTCTCCGCCTCCGCACTAGACACCGACTTTATGAGTTATATAAGAACTGCCGCAAAAAACCACCCCCAGACTCCTGCACGCAACAGAATACAGCGGACCATTAAAAGCCGTCAACAAAACGCATGAGTGCTCCACTTGTTTTCGCGCTATAAAACTACCAGTCTAGAAAGAGCTGGGTTTCGACGATACAGGTGGATGTTTAACGGGATAAATATGTTGTTTTCATGCCATTCTTTCTACTTTGAAGCCTAGTAAACTAACTCACTCTGTATAAAACTTTTAAATGGATTTTAGCAATTAATATTGGAAAGACTACAATTATACTAGAATAATCATTTAAAACAGTATATGTACAAAGAATAAATTCTGCAACAATTTAGTAATATTTTCAGAAACTTTCATTAAATGATGTACTAGTTAAAACAATATTTTAAAAAAATGAAATAAAAAAAAACATAAAGTCGATAAAGGTATCCCCCTATAAATAATATTTTATTTAAAGGCGGTACCATTGCCGTAGGGTACTAGCGTATCGGCGATTATAATATTAAGATTAAAAACCAATAAAAATATTAATATTTATAATTTCTTTTTTGGGGAAGTGTAAAGTTGTAAGAATTCACCTGAATGAAGTGTTTGTACATAGTAATGTATTTAATAGCACGGAACATACCCCTGCATCATACGGAGTATGCTCTATGACAGTTCTAGTTCTATGACATGAAATATTAGCTTTATTAGGGTTTCGTTTTTCGGACGGTTTGAGAACGATTTGCTGACTGCGCACAACTGGATGTGCAGTAGACTAAATCCAAGGACTATTTATGTACGGTTTGAAAGCTATCAACAAATGAAAAACCCGAACGCCTTATTTTTTAATATCTGATACTATAAGTAAATTATTTTGTCCACAAACCTAAAATGTTGGATAAACTGTTAATCACTATATAGGGGTATTATTTCTTCGGCATAATTCTCATTTTTTACTTTTTCTGTAATAATTCGGGTAAAAAAGATTTGCTACCATTCTCCAATCCATCATCACTTGATGATGAAAAAGATGAGGATGAATCTAACGAGAATTCTGCCAATAAATCCATAATAATATACTCAATAAATTAAAATACCAAGATAATTTTAATTTAAAAATGCACACCTACAAATAATGAAAATGACCAAGCGCATGCGTCAATTAGTCCACGAAAAATTCTTACTTTTAACCTTGGACTGATTTGACAATTTTCAAATCGTCCGAAAACAGTCCGAAATAAAACCCGAACTCCAAACTAAAATTATAGAACGGTTCGAAAACCGTACAAGAAAACCCGAACACAGGATTTTTTAGTGCGCAGAATCCTGACAGTTTGAAAACAGTAATCAAGTAAACCCTGAACAAAGCTAAGAAATAAAGTTCAGTGTCAGTCTTTGACAGTTTGTTACAGAAACAAGTTGTGTATGATTTATTTAACCTCACCCAACCCTACTAACACATGTATTGCAATAAAGCAAGGACACCCCTCAAATTTTATTTTCGTTCTGTAAATTCAACCCTTTTTCAGAGCCCTTCAACGCATCCCTTCCAGCTCCTTCACACTGGCTAAATAAGACCTTCCGTCAACAAATACTACGAAGGTATTTTTCAGCCTTATTTAGGTACTGCTCGGCTAAAAGCTGAAATAGGAGTTAGACCCTTCAAGGTTATCAAAGTCGTTAAGTTTTAATATTTGTTGTGAAAGTATATCTGTGATTAGGTAAACGGTTTATATCTGGGGACAGAGTATTACATTTTTATCTTGTTAGCCCATTACAATATCCATCAGGGCACTTAGAACGGGAAGGAAACAAGTGGGTCCTTTTAGTGCACTAGTTCCTAACATGGTTAGGTGGATTTCAAACCCTTTGAAGAGAGGTAGAACAAATGCCAACACATTCTTTCAGAACCAATAAAACAAACATTACAATGCAATTTATTAAAAGAAAACAACGTTTCGACATCTTACAATTTTTAAAATAGATATCAGTAATAAACGAATAAAAAATCGGCTATTTATCAACTATTTACATATCTGAACAATATGCTCAAATAACGATGTCATTTTAAATTTAACATTAAACGAATCTTTTCGCTCTTCCAAACATTTTAATGTAGATATGTTAGGTAATTAGGCGAACAATTGGTATAATAAATACTACAAGTACATTCCATTTACCAAAAAATCGGCGTCGTGGGCATATGCTTTTCCTCCTTTCCTCATTCTTTTGCGTACGACCTTTAGTCTACATCCGATCAGGATTGCCATTATGAAAGTAATAACAAGACCTGCAAACCAAACAAATATCCGTTAATTTAGTACGAAACAAACAAAAAAAAACATCACATTTGAGTTGTAATTTATTCATATTTCATTTAAGTCCTTTCATAACAATCGTTTTTCCCTAAAACTGGTCGGACTGCAGTCCTGGTCGTAATCATTTGCGCCAGTATTTTTTTGTTATTAAGATTTCTAACCTAGAGCAAAAAATTTTGAGTATATTCGGTATAACTTTCGTAAAATATTCGTGCCCAAAAAAAAATTTTCACTAACAATTTATGCTTGCTTTGTATTTGGTAAGAAAATTTTACACCATAATTTGGAAAATAATAATCCAATCTGAAGTCTGTCACTAATACTATTATGTACTTTTTTAGCGTTCTATGTAGTTTTAGGTGTCTAAAAATGTCCATGGCGCCACGAAAGAATTTCCGGAAATTTTTTAAAATGCTATGGTAACGTTTCAAAATTAAGACATTTTATTGATTAAAAAGTAGAGGTATGAAATTTTCATTGTAATTACTGTAAAGTAAAAACACTGAGTTCTCTAACAAAATTTTACTAACAGTATATCAAAAATTTTTCTATAAAAGTAAACTACCTTACCAAGCACACTTTTTAATTTTTTTTACAAACTAGACCGCCCTTGAAATTTCAAGCTGCTTATATTTACCTAGAGATACTGATAAAACGGCTCCTTTTTGCGTACGAGGAACTCCATCTTCCAGATCATCAACTCCGCTCAATTTGTAAGATATGACGTCTGGATATTGTTCTTCTTCGTGATGATTTTTCGTCTTTATTTTCACTTTAGTCGTTTCCACGTGTTCTACGTTGTCTTTTGAATGTTTCAGGTCGTGAGCCAATTGATCTTGAACGTGTTTCGAATTCACTTCTGCAAACAATAATATTTAATCTTAGTAGTAGCAACAAGGAAAAATAAATAAAGGTTAATCAAAATAAGTTGATTGTATCTAATTTAGGAACAAGATGAAAAATGTATAATAGTTGACAAATGATTTTTAAATAACTTGACTTGTTTTATACTTAAAACTTACTTTGGTGACTTGTATTTCGGTGTTTCACTTCTTCTGTTTCTCTTAATAGTCTTAGTCAACATAGGTTGTACAACCATTAAGTAAGAATAGATCTCTTTTCGTGTCAGTCTTAGACTAGGAAAGAGAGAGGACAGCGCATGGCAATGAAAACCTTAAGTGTGTGAGTGAAGCCAATTATCAAACGTAAACAAATTTGGAACGTCGAATTGTATTTTTTAGTTTTTTATTAATTTTCACCTTTTTTAATTACCTGAATAGACATTTAAAAATGGTTAATTGTGTAGCTTATAAAGCAACAGTCACAGTGCTAAAAAAAGAGCAAGGAATTTCATTTCATAGGTAAATAGTATATTAAACAACGCATTCCATATGGCTTTCTGTTATGACAGTGGTTCAAATTTAAAAAACGAATCGCGAAGCGATGAGTTTTTTAAAGAACGAGCCATATGAAATAAGTTATTCATAAAATTTTTTTATATTTTGCAATTTTATCATTTTTTAAATTAATTTATTAATTTTACGTAATACCGAAAATTTTGATTTTAAAAAGTATTTCGGTAGCACTGTGTTATTTATAACATTTAACAGATCTTGTCAGTTTTGACATTTAAAATATGAAATGTTAATGTTTTAAAATATTTTAAAATGACTAATACACTAATAATAATATATTATATAAGTAAAATATGATATTCATATTCCCAAATACCTTTTTAAAGAACAATATAAAATCAATAAATTGCTATTAGCCTCAAATGTCAATGTCAATAGTAGTCTTGTTAGATACTTCACTCATGTCGCCAACCACTTAAACAAAAATTTGCGTGCGTAAAAGTTACATTACGATACGCAACTGCGTTTTATAATGAAGATTTTTATAAGTGCACATAATATAAAAAGTATTTTACAACTATTTCCTTGAAATTTATTTTTATTAATATTACAGCTTTCAGGTAATAGATGTTTAACTAAATCACATATGTTATGTATGATAACTTAAATTAATTGTACATACATTTTGAAAATTGTTTTCATTCAGTTTTAAAGATTATTTTTCATTTAATTGTTATTATTTGCTCATAGATTGAATAGTTTTCCAGTGGCGTGGAACAAAAACATATATTTAAAATAGATAAAATTGATTAAAATTGTAATATTTATTAAATAAATATGTTTTAAAATGATTGTTGTTTTTTTTGGAGCAGTACATATTTAAAAACTTTTTTAAATTAGATTTGTAATAAGAAATAATTAAAATGATTATTTAATAATCGTATAAGAAAAAATCGTATGATACGCCTATGTCAATATTGTCCGCCATTAGTTTGGTGGTAATTGGAGTTACACAATGCGCAGTCCTCTCTCTTTCCTTGTCTAAGGTGTCAGTCAAGTTTTCAGAATAAAGATAAAATCGTCAATGGCATTTTAATTAATCTTCAACCTTACGGTTAGAGTCTTCAGTATCACGTCGAGGTCACCACTGAAGACTCTAACTGTAAGGTTGAAGATTAATTAAAATGCAATTGACGTTTTTATCTTTATTCTGAAAACTTGACCGACACGAAAAAAAACTGTTCCTCGCTTGTTTCTTCCTCCCTTCCTTCTTCTTTTTCTATTTACTTAATGGTTGTACAACCTATGTTGACTAAGACTATTAGGAGAAACAGAAGAAGTGAAAATAGAAGTTAAGCTGTTGTTATTGACACAAAATATTAACATTTGAAATACAAGTCACCACACTTACCATTATTTCTTACTACATTCGGAGATGATGGCTCCCTTCCTAGATCTGGAGAAAAGTCAAACTTGTGCCCTGAAAAATAAAAAGGCAGGTTGGACATTTTTTCAAGGAAAAAAGTCTATTACTACATGGCAAATATTTCTCAACAGGAATTAGGAACGATCCAAATTTACGACAAGAGATTGGAACTGCAATAAAGTTACCAGATCTGATATATAAGCTGAAATGTCCATAATCAAAATTTTCTATGATTTTACCTCTATTTGGAACGGTTTCTTGTGCTCCGGCTTGGTCGTACATCCCTGCATCTAAAAAACAATAAATTATTATGATATAAGAACCTTAAATAATGAGGGTAGAAGTTTTTTAATAAGTATAAAAATATCCAGCGTTGTAAATACAACCGGGTACACATCACGGGATTTATCAGGTTTAATAAGTAATCAGACAACTCATAATTCACCATTTTTTATGACCATTGTTGCCAAACGTTTTATCTATGCTAAACCCACAAGCTAAACCAATCAATTACAGCTATTTGATATTCTTACAGTGATATATAATTAAAGTCGAATCTTTTTATCACGAATATAATGTTCAAATTGACCTACGAAGACCTGGTGCACCAGAACCTGACCCTAAAGCGTCATCTCCGGGGTTTCCACTAATTTATTTAGTTTCTTTTACTCTAATTTATCAATTTTTGCACAAAAAGAAACATAGACTCAAGAAAAATAGTAAAATGTTATTTAAAACTTAACGAAATAAACCAAAATCACAAAATGTGTAGATTTTCATTTAAATTCCAAGTTCTAATCTCATGTTTTAATAGCTAAAATGCTAAAATTTAATTATCCTACCTGATGGCCAATTTTCCTGCTGAATTGGCTGTCTGTAGCCAGTTTCCGGATAGTAATTTCCGATTTTCGGATATGATGCTGGCGCTTGCCTAAAAAACAAACATTGGGTAATGCCCATTAGAGATTAATTAAAGTGTATTTCCGATAACAAAGTAATATCACGAAATATTATCGCGAATCAAATATTTTACTGTGAAATTGTCAATACCAGATTGGATATATTAAATTTTTTATTAACGACCGGATCTTTCTCATTAATACTAATCAATATGGTAAGTTAATAATTAATAGGTACTACGATATTCATAATCGATTGTTTCACCAGATATGAAAGAAAGCTAACCGAGCATACTTCACAAGAAAACGTCTAATATTTTACATCGTAAATAACCATGCACCTTTTTAAAATTACCTAGATGATGAGAAATTGTAATTAGAAACGGAGGACGTCGTAATTAATTTTTTTTTTAATTTGTGTAATTAACTGAAAATAATGAAATTTGACAATAATGGACTAGTTTATTAGGATCATATTAATCAACATGATAGTAATATATATTTAGGATAAGATACCTACTTACTTATATTGGTATTCATTTTGCAAGTAATTTTTCTCATTTAGTAAAATTTAGCAATAAATAATTAGTAAGTTTTAAATGTAGCGCCAAATAATAACCAATAATGAAGTGTGTTTAAAAGTCAACGTTGTCACAGTTTAGCTGCGTTCGTTTCAAGTATTCTCAAAGAACAGGCGGCACAAAACACCGTGTTCTGTGACTAACTGATTGTACCAGTTGACAAGATATATGACAGGAGAGAAAATCGTGTTTATCTGTAATAAACAAACAAGACCCCTATTCTTGACGGTGATAGAATAAAACAGCCAATAGAAAGTGAGCGTGATTCTATTGAATATGCCAAAACCGTATTCTTGAAATTCGTTCTCTCACTGTACCGATAGAATGGTTGCTCCCCGAGAGAACAATTACTTCTATTGGTTATTTTTGAAGGAACCGCTATAACACCAAGAGAAGGTGTTAGGGATTTTTATTTTCGAACCAAAAATAGTATAGAAGTAATTTCTTTCATAAACCAAACACAACCAAACAACAAATTAAACTAACGAAAATGACAGAATATTTTGTTTAGTGTTTTACTCCTTATTTGATAAAGTGTCAATCAGAGAACAAAAATATCGATATGTTTATCTCTTTTTAATGACAACAAATAAGTTTCTCGGTTAATATTAAAGCATATCGACAACATCGCAAATTTTCTACCAATCTTATTGAAACACGTCACTTACCACTTATGACGTATGTAACCATTAAATTTAAATTTCAAAAGCCGATTATGGCTAGAGGATTAATTTTATAAAAATTTTATTTATACAGTTGAACCACTAAAAACCTATTTTATAAGATGCAAATATAAAAAAAAATCACTAAACTAGTCCATTGCAAAAAAGAACAATGTGTAAAAAAATGTAACCTAAATTGGAAGCTAATAATGATTAACCAACGATTTAATAATCTAAGTTAAACTTAGTTAACATAGATTTAAACCACGAATTTTACTTTTAATTACATTTATTGTACTAACTCTTACTTTTGGAAGTCCATCTTATTAAATAAAAAACTCTTCGTTTCAACCTAACTTCCAAGTTTATTTGAAAAAATATGTTTTAAATCGCAATGACGGCCTTTTCGCTAAGAAGCTTCTTTTTACTGTTAATGTTACTTTGAGGAGTGTTATTGGTTGTATACATGGTTGTATCTAGAGCGTGACAAAGATGACACTGTCCAAAAAAATGAAGCCACAACAAAGGCAAACTCTCCTATTTTTCAATTCTACTAGATATACTGCTTGTTGTTTCATTCTAGTCAATAAATGAGTTGGTAAAAGTGTAAGACAAAATATCTTCTTTTTTTTCTGCATCAACCTAATTAATCAACTATTTTTCAAATCAAAAACTAAAAAACAATCTATGAAACAAAACGATGTGCCTACCTATTATACAAGTCTCGTACATTTGGCACCCAACGTGGGGATAATGAAGTATTAAAGTATGTTTAATTGACTTTATAAATAGGGGGCGCTGTTTAGTAAGTATATTTGGAACTTGCAACATAAGTATTGACTCTTAACGGAGTAATTAGCAACTGGAGAAGACGTGAAAAACATAAATCAGCTTTTACAAGTTTGTCAAGAACTCCATAATTGGAATAGGTACCAAACAACGAACTTGAATATTTCATTGTTTTTTTTTCTATACAAAGTCCCAATTATTGATGGTTTTAGAATTACCCTTGGGTACTACTAAATCTGTTTCATAACTATTGTATGTACAAATATCCATCGAGTTTCTTGTGAGTTATAATAAATGTAATGCAAGCTGCTTTTCAAGAAGGATAAATTTAAATTTCAAATAATAGACGTACAGAAATAATTTCTACAAATAAATATAAAGAAGCACATTTACTTACAATTATTTTGCTATAAGATATCTACATTTATGTGTTGACTCATGCTTCGGGTGGTGCCTTCATATCCAGTCAATCAAGACCATTAAAACGCATTTTTTTTTGGTTAATTTTATAATAATTATGAAGGGATTATTAAAAAAATGTATTTTGATGGACTGGATATATTCTAAGAAAGCTGTAAATAAGATTTATCTATTTGTTAAACGCTCTAATAAATTTTTTGTGCTATTTGTCAACGCAACGGTTAACCGTCTCTCACCCTGCATTACTACTAGCGCTCGAATATCCAAGGGCGCGATGCAGATATTGCATGGCTCCCTTATATTTATTATACCTGATTTCTTGTCCATCAGGCACTTGAAAGCCGCTCTCCTTGTGATTGAATATTCGACTATTTTTATCTAAAACAAAAAAAAAACTTTCAATTCGAAATAGTTTCTAGTAGAATTATTGTACATACCGCTCTACAATTGAAGTAGGTATTAAAAAAATCTGTAAATATGTTTTGTCATTGGTTACTAATAAATCAAAATTCGATAAAATAAGTTAATCTTTCTTTTTTCACGTTACAATATACCCACAAAAATAAAATAAACAGTTGGTAAAATATTTTTATAGTCTGTACAAAAAGTACGAGGAGTAATAAACCCTAATTAAGTATGCAAAAACCTTTACAGGGAGCACCATGAAATTTTTGATAAATATCTTACTTTCATTTCTTCCGTAAATCTAAAAACCAGGTAGATCGACCCCGTATTTGTTTCAGTTGTAGCAAAGTTTAGGGTTTCTTCATTGTTAAAGGATTAGCAGATAAGCAATAACGCAATGCAGTGGTGTGTATTTTGGGAAAAAATACATTTTAAATTATAATATAATAAAAAATGAAAAGCAATAATTATTGAAATTAATAATAGGGTCGATTAAATCATCACAAATATTGTCAATTTTCCACATATTTGCCTCTACTTTGATAAAATGCTCGATACAGTTTGTCCAATTTTCCTTACTAACATGACTTACAACAGCACTCTCAAACAATTTCACAACATCGTTTATTTTAAAAGTAGTATTTTTTCCAACTTCCCCTTTAGCTGAGCCCATATTAATTCTATGGGATTAAGTTCACAATGATAAGGGGAAGTCGAAGAACTGATATACCACGAGAAGAAGCCATTTCTTCTACAATGTAGGTTTTGTATTTATTCTTATTCATTTTTGCAATTCTGTAAAGTTCTTTCCTTAGTCCCAGATAACACTGAAGGTATACACATATTCTTAGCATGTGCTCACAAGATGATATTTCGTACATTCTCTAAAGTATATCCCATAATAATAAGACATTCATAGTATGTGGCGAAAAAAATAAATTTGTGTTATTTAAATTCGAAATATTACATTCTGTTAAGTACTTGCCAAGTACATACTACTCATTGAATAGCACATGCGTAAGATGGGAGTTTGTTCTACTACAGAATATGTTTTTCACATGAATCACATTCCCAGCAGATGTACATATAATGTGCTATGTATGTGCTTTCCATATACAATTCTAAACTATGTGAAATGCACAATCAAAGAACATGCTTTGGTATGTACATAGAATGTCCGTAGCACAAACTTACGCGGGACATTTCCATATTCTTGGAACATCCTTAGTACATGCTAATTGCAAAAAACGCATATGCATAGCATATTATGATTCCCAAGAGGATATTCCTATCACATGTATAGTACTTAAAATTGTTATCTGGGGTGGATCTTTTGGAAACTTAATATTTTTCCAAATAAGCCACTCCAAAAGCTCTGCTTTACGCCAATGACGTGGGCAATGCTTCTCGTAATCGTGAATGGTAATTTGCATTGTCCATAACAATAACAGCCCCTTTTGGAATCAGATACGAGAAGAAGCCATTTCTTCTACAATGTAGGTTTTGTATTTATTCTTGTTCATTTTTGCAATTCTGTAAAGTTCTTTCCTTAGTGGATCTTTTGGAAACTTAATATTTTTCGAAATAAGCCACTCCAAAAGCTCTGCTTGTGGGCAATGCTTCTCGTAATCGTGAATAGTAACTTGCGTTGTCCATAACAATAACAGCCCCTTTTGGAATCAGATACAACATTTGAACAAACCATTCCTCGAAGACATCCCCGTTCATATCTTCGTGATAGTCCCCCGTGCGTTTTGAAATAAAAGTTAATAATCCACCATCAACAAAACCTTCAGAACTGTACAGTAAAAATATATGGTAATACTGAGAATATGCTATATACGTACTACCAGAACATTTTTATCACCTGAATATAATATCCATATCATGCACTGAGTAGTATCAAGACATATTCTAAGAACGTTCTTGTTTGGACTAAAATAGAGTATTACCATCTAATGCTGAGAATTTGATCTTTACATACTTCAGAAAATTCATTGCATATACATATCAAGTAATTTGGTACGGCCTTTTGAGGTGACTATCACATTCTGATCATGTACTGAACGGTATTTAATGTTAATAGAACATCCTTGTTCCAAGAAGAATGTTCTTATTATGTGCAAATAATGTAAAATTGTTGTCTGGGACCACACACTGTACTTTTCACCAGGCTTTAATGCTCCTTTTCAATGAATAACTTTCCGTATTTTCACTTAATATTTTCACTGAGAGTTTTTCGACCGAACTGACTTTCACTGTAAAATATTATATTTAAAAAACGAACTTATTTAAAGCGAGTATCCTGGGCCCATAACCTGGGAATAACTTGTTTTAAGTAAAATGTCTTTTCTTTGTATATTTAATATATTTTATTTTTACTTTATTAGACGAAAGATCTTTACTGAGATAACAGCGTATAAAAAGATAAAAAACGACAAAAACAATTTGCTATAAACAGAGTTTACTGATTGAAACGTATATTAAAAATATTATTTTTGTACGCAATTTTCTGACATTTAAAAAATATCCACTTCAATTGTTGTGCAGTGTATTTCGCGTCGCGTTCACTAAACGGATGAAATCAAGGTCGAAATATTGAATAACACATTCATTAAGGTTACTTACCAGCATACTGAGGAATCTGTGGAGGCACCTGATTTGATTGATGTAACATCCAATTGGGCTGACCTTGCACGACTGCTGGTAATTGCGGCACATAAGACTGAAGAGGCGCTTCGAATTGCAATGGAGAGTTGCCGTTCTGTTGCAAATAATCTACCACTTCAGCAGGGGTTTGCTGCACCACTGGCGGCAAAAGTGCCGGACGATCACGGACGTTTTGCGGAATTGGTCGCAGGTAAGGATTTTGTTGGGGAACCGGCAGTTTCGAAAGCTGAGGCTGCTGCACCTAAAACAACATATTTATCAAATTTGTTGTTTTTTTTGACGTGGACAAATCCAATTCAAATTCAGTGATCAAAAGGATGTTCTTTTCATCTTCTCCAAATAAGGTACCTTGACCAAATGTGGGCACTGGTCTAAGTATGGGCGCTGTCAAAAAATAAAATAGTGCAAAAGATTTTTATGGATATATAATAAATATAGTTCACTACAGTTGATAAATTTAGTAAAGTTCCGTGAATTAATTATTTAGACTAACGACGACGAGATGGCGCTGCCGAGATTTAAGTACTTTTGTTAGACTGAGGATGAAACGGCGGAGCATATCTTGTGAAACTGTTAAATGCTCGAGATACTAAGAATCAATAAATTTGATCTCTATCAACTCGAGCCTAAGGACTTCATGGAAGTGTCGCCAACGATCCTGATGAGCTTCATCAGAGGTGTAGGGCTGATAGAACGACAAAATGAAAGGATTGGTTAAATGCTATTAGTGCAGTCGAATTACCTTTTTTTCATGACTTAAGTCCGAATTGAGGTAGCTAAGTGGAAAGGGGTAGGTTTGATAATTACAAATCGAAAGGCGACCATCCAAGATCTTAGATGCGTGGTAGGGGTGGAAAGGGGGTGAAAACGGTTTTTTGCAATTTGCAGCGTAAATACGCATTTTATTGAAAAAAGTTAAATGGAAAAGTTGTAGATAATAAAAAAATCGACAACTTTTTTCTGAAACATTTTTTCACATAACCTAAAAATAAAAGCTAAAAAAGCGAAAAACCATAATTTTTGTTTTTTATTTTTTGCTCAGCGAAAAATCAATATTTTGTTATGAAATTCAGTACAGTGATAGCTTTTTGTATCCCAAAAAAGTAGAATATATTTTTTTTTACGATAACTCAATTTTTTTCCGACATATTAACGATTTTCGAAAAAAGACCTCATTTTGTAACGGCTCCCAAGGTCCGAATTTGTATTTTAGACGCCTCTTGAAGGTCTCATTTTTTTCGTAATAACTTTAATTTTCATATACAATAATAAAAAATACTACTTCTAGCAAAAAAAATCGTTTAAAATCGAAAAAACTGAAAAATTCATAATTTTTCACGCGTATCTTTTTCCTACCCTTCTACACGTTATATTACTCTCAAAAATATTTCAGTTAATTCCAGACAGTCTGCTAAAAAAATTTCCTGCAGTTGCAAAAAAGGTTGCAGTTCTTCAAGATGCAGTTGTCGAAAACACGATTTAAAGTGTACGAATTTATGCTCGAATTGCTACGGCGTTAATGATTGTACTAATATCGAGCAATCAATCACAGAAATTGCCGATTGCCTTCAGAACACGTTGACCAAAACGATGCATTTCAAGATGAGAATCGCATGCTAGAAGAGGAAGAAAATGTCGAATCTGACGAAGAAGAATCAGAAAATGATAATGAAGATGAAGACGAACATGATAAAGATGAAGACGGAGATGATGAAAATGAAGACGAAAATGATGAAGATGACGATGAAGTAGAAGTACAAGAGGAAGAAGAATGTAATTCGCAAGTCAAAAGGGCGAGATATAATTAAAAATAAGAAACAGTAAAATTGTACTTTCTTTGTATAATTCATCGTATGCACGTATAAAATATTTTTTTTATTTTTTTAATCAATATAGACGTCCATAATTTCCTTTATTTTAATCCTACAAACTACAATAAGGTGTGATAAATTAAATGCATGTACATGAAATATTTTTGAGAGTAATATAACGTGTAGAAGGGTAGGAAAAAGATACACGTGAAAAATTATGAATTTTTCAGTTTCTCGATTTTAAACGATTTTTTTTGCTAGGAGTAGAATTTTTTTATTATTGTATATGAAAATTAAAGTCATTACGAAAAAAATGAGACCTTCAAGAGGCGTCTAAAATAAAAATTCCGACCTTGGGAACCGTTACAAAATGAGGTCTTTTTTTCGAAAATCGTTAATATGTCGAAAAAAAATTGAGTTATCGTAAAAAAAAAATTCTACTTTTTTGGGATACAAAAAGCTATCACTGTACTGAATTTCGTAACAAAATATTGATTTTTCGCTGAGTAAAAAATAAAAAACGAAAATTATGGTTTTTCGCTTTTTTAGCCTTTATTTTTAGGTTATGTGAAAAAATGTTTCAGACAAAAGTTGTCGATTTTTTTATTATCTTTATATTTATTTTTCCATTTAACTTTTTCAATAAAATGCGTATTTACGCTGCAAATTGCAAAAAACCGTTTTCATCCCCTTTCCACCCCTACCAAGCACCCCTTGCACGCATCTAAGATCTTGGATGGTCGCCTTTCGATTTGTAATTATCAAACCTACCCCTTTCCACTTAGCTACCTCAATTCGGACTTAAGTCATGAAAAAAAGGTAATTCGACTGCACTACTATTTGAATTTTTCATACATTTCGAGTTTACGCGAAAAACATTTTTTCCATAGGACTTTATATATTCCATAGAATTAATATTTCTTTTCATTTTTATTACATTCCCTCCTTTTTTAACGAGTTTCATCCCACCGTAATTTTTTTCGGTTCCAAAAATTACCTATATATATAAAACAAACATAAAATTAAAACTCACCTTTAGGTTTTCGAAATCTTTGCTGCTCCCTGTCGAACTCCACTTACTGGTAGACACAGTGTGCGTTTTAATCACTTGCAGCCTTCCACCGGGTACTTCACTGGAATACACTTCCAATTGTCGTTTTGCGCTTTGGTGGACAACACCGTCTGCGTCCGTACGAGCTCTCGAGTCCACTACCTGCGGATGTACAGAAATAATAGAATGGATATCGTATTCGACGGCCACGGCGATATGATTCAACACGCGGTGTGGTTATGGTACGAGCATCGTGGGCGATTTTAGGAAACCGGAGGATGAAGAAGGTGTCACCAACGTGTACGAAACCACGACGATGTTTTTAAGAAATATTAGCGAGGTATTGGGATCTATACGCAACACAAATTCGTCCGATTAAGTGCCAAATTGACATACTAAATTAACTAAGGTTAAAAATCTAACCACAAATCAGCGTAATCTTTTTTTGAATGATTTATTAGGTACAAAATTATATAATGCACACCGACCCATCAATCTTAGATCATTTACAATTACTATTATCACGATAACATCAGCTGTCTTTCAATGGATGAGTTCTATAAAAGGGAAATGTTGCCAAATTAACGAGCAAAAAAATACTGAAAAAGGTTAGTCGTATAAGGAAGCAGTTTTTCCAATATATTTTTGGTTTTTCTTATGTATTTTAGGCCCCTTTATCACCCGTGTTGTACCCGAAAGATATGGAGGTCTTTTAACATATTTTTATTGACGAAAAACTAAATGTCAGCTGTCAACACATACACGTATTATTAAATATTGTCCTGTTATTATTTAGCATTTTCTTTGCCTTATAAAATTAGTAGAGCTATAATTGTGTTTCGACATATTTGTCGTGGGTTCAATTGGAAATTCTTAGATTGATTGTCAACATCTATTTGATTGTCTGAGACACTAGCATGTTCTTGTACATCAACTTGAGTTATTTCTGCATTTTCCTCAACTTCAGTAGATTCATTATTACAATAAGGTTTTGGATCTACGCAATTATGAACGAAATGTTCACTACAAATATAGGTGGTTTTGTTGATTGTGGCAAAATTTAGATTTTGGTTGCCACATAAATCAATCCATTTGAGGCATCTGCTCGGACATTTTCTGGGTTTAGGAAACGGAATAAACTTAATAGAATTCCTTCTTCGTCCTTTAACTAAAGTTCTTGTATTATTTCTACAATTTTGATATGCACAATGCTTCATCGCAATTTGTATTGTGGAATCACAATACGAAGATACAAATCCTGGTAGAATTACTCTTCTCGATGGTATTTGCAATAATAAAAGCAGATCAGAGTAACACAAATCACTAACAGATAAAGTTAGAATAAAAAATCAGTAATACAAAAACACGAAGCCAAACAATGCTAAAAAATAACAGGACAATATCTAATGATACGTGTATGTGTTGACAGCTGACATTTAGTTTTTCGTCAACTGTAAGAAGTAAAATACTACAAACTAAAAATATGTTAAAAGATCTCCATATCTTTCGGGTACAACACGGGTGATAAAGGGGCCCAAAATACATAAGAAAAACCAAAAATATATTGGAAAAACTGCTTCCTTATGCGACTAACCTTTTTCAGTATTTTTTTGCTCGTTAATTTGGCAACATTTCCCTTTTATAGAACTCATCCATTCTGATTGGAGAGTCAGATTTGGTATTTTCAACGACATAACCATGGCAACACAAAGTTTGGTAGTTCTATCAATATTAATTGTAGCGAGGTTTGCAGCAGCGAAGATATCGCTGAACAAAAAAAAACCACCTTAGGTATATCTATAGATATCGAAGGTGAGTTTGATAAAACCACCTTCCCAAAATAATCAGTTTCACTGCTGAAAGACATTCCCCAAACAGTAAATGCTGTCCAAGAGAGCAATAAAAACCAGTATGTAAGAACCTGCTTTTGTATTAAAATTGATTTCTGTTCATTATTTACATTTGAATTTATTTCATTGGTTTTACAAATTGTTACCAGAATAAGTTTTAATTAAAATTAATGGCGGATAAAGTTATGTTTAAAATCTGAAATGACGAAGCTGTAGGTTTTGGATGACGCTGGAGTTCAAGTATGTTGTCCTGAATGTGGCACTTCCGGTTATAGCGGAAATAGACGCCAACTTTGTTATTTTAAATAGAACCTAATATTTTTTATTTTATTTTCGAATTTTATAGCATGAAATTTTAGATAAAATTTGTACACAATGTCCTATACCAAAAATTAAGAATTTTCGAGATATTTCGTTTTTTTTTCTCAAAATTTTGAAAAAACTTAGTCAATACATTAAATAACAATATATCCATTCATATCGAAGCTAGTGACGTGAAATTGTAACCACACCAACATAGGGCTTGCCCGGGTTAATCCTATATGTCCAATCTTTTTTTTTTTTTTTGATATTTTATAATAGGGTGTTTTAAACTTAGCCGCCAACATGCACAATTTAAATCATTTATAAGATGCTTTATTTTAAATAGAACACTCTGTATTTTTATTTCATTTTCCGGATGTAGTTTCTTAAACCAATTCGTTTGGTAATCGCTTTTTCCCTCAAAATACATGTGCATGTTGGCGGTTAAGTTTAAAAACACCCTGTATAAAAATATCAATGAGTTGGATATATGGAGTTAACGGGCAAGTTCCTGTTGTTTATTGGTTACAACTTCACGTCACCAACTTTCGATATTAATAGAGATATCGTTATTTAATGTGGACTAGGATTTTTACAAAATATCTCATTTTTTGGTATAGTATACATTGTGCACAAATTTTATCTAAAAAATTTCCATGTAGAATTCGAAAATAAAATAAAAATGTTAGGTTCTATTTAAAATAACAATGTTATGTCTTATTTCCGGTATAACTGGAAGTGCTACATTCAGGACAACATTATAGTGGATTTGAAAATCAAGAGAGAGTAAATTTCCCAGAAATGTTTTACAGTTACATATCAGTGTTAAAGGCAGAACCATAGATGCAAGTGCGTTTTCAAAATTAAATTAATATGGAAATAGAAATATTTAATTTGTTTTAGTTATTTATACCTAGATTACCACCTTTTAGATAGATAAACATAATTCGTAAGTAGTAATTTAATTTGGGTAAAAATGAAGAAATAGTCAATATTATTTTAGGCATTTTGTTTTAGGCATATGTTTATTTACAAAATATGTATATAATTATGTACAGATAATTACAATTACTTATAAATTAATATGAGGAGCTAAAAAAACAATTAAGTGTAGGTATATGAGAAAAAAAAAACCAACCGCAAGGATAAAATTTGACAGGCAACATGTAAAAATTACGCACAATATTAAATCTTCAAAAATAAAAATCTAAAAATAAAATTAAAGTACATAAATTAATACCTTAAAGTTCTTGGTTCCTCGCACTCTGTGTCAGAAGATTCACCATCTGATTCTAGAGAAATTACAATGGGCTCTATAGCAATATCAATTATGTTATCTAGTCTCCCACATTTTTTTTTTCTATTTCTGTAACGTGTCTAATACATTTTTGTCAATTTTCACTTTGTTACTTCAGATATTGCCTTTTATTGGAAGAGAGATTTTAATATCTGATAATTTAAAAGAAATAGTGTTATTTCTGGCAACATAACCTTTAACGTGAGCCCTTAATCAATTCTATCGGATTCAGCTCACAATGGTAGGGTGGTAAAACGAATATTTCAATTTCTCGTTTTTTGCCATCTCCTCAATATTATATTTTTCATAATTTTGCTTATGTTTTTTAGCAATAGTTAACAATTGCCCTCAGCATTATATCGTCAAAGGCTAAATTTTTAGATTTTGCAATTTCATCCTTTTTCCATTTAGTGGTTGGTAAAGGTTCAAGTAATCTGGAGTGGTAACTTGCATTGTCCATTACAATAACCGATCCTTTTGGTATGAATTGAATCATCTGTTCAAAAATATTCCTCAAACACGTCTCCATTCATTTCTTTCGTGATAATCAACGGTTTTTTTATTCAAATAAGAGTAAACCATTCTCAAGAAAACCGTTTGTACTGCCTATATGACAAATAATTAATCTTTTACCTTTTCCTATAGGTTCCTTAAAAACCAGTAGTATATCCTTCTAGAAAAGCTTGAACTTTTTCAAATTTAAAGTTTAACTCATGTAACGTTTTCCATAGTTTATCCCGGCTTATTGTGGGTAAATCAACATCATTCGTAATGGCTTGCAAAACTTTATCTAAAGTTGGTATTTGCTTGTTTATAAAAAATGAGTGAACAAGCTTATACGACTAGCATTTTTTAAAAAACTCGTCCACGTTGACTTTTAATAGTTTTTGTCTACCTGGTTTCGGCTTTGGTGAGGTTACTCCACCTGATTTTTCCTCCCTTAGAACTCTATATATTGTAGATTTTCCATATCCCATTGCCTTAGATGTTGTTTCAACTACACTGTCAATAGTGTTTGAGGGATTTTGATGTTTAAAATAGTGGTACACATTCACTACAGCACTCTTTTTCTATTGAGCGATAAATGGTCTAGGTTTAATTTTTTCACTGGCGTATACTCACAAACTGCTTCCATTTTTAGTAACTACTATTTATCACGTTAATCGAAAAATCAAATAACTGCATTTCTAGAAACTTAAGCACTATTTAAGTCAAAATATTCTGTCATTAGAAGCTGTTGCCATTCGGAGGTCGTTAAATAACAATTATCCCTTTCTAATCTGGTTACGCCTCATGACGCACGTTAATCTTTTTAGGCCTACTGTAGTAACAATGAAAGATCATAAAATAATGTGATAGTCCAAGAAATTTAATAAATTTTGTATTGAAATTAACAAAAACAATTTAGAATGCATTACAAATATTGAAGTTTTACCGCACGTACTGTACTATAGTTTTGCATACCGAATTAGTTTTTATTCTTGGGAATTTATTTTCTCTTGATTTTCAAATACAGTATATATTTAAACTCAGCGTCATCTAAATCATATACAGCTTCGTAATTTCAGATTTTTAACATAACTGTATCCGCCATTACTTTTAATCAAACTTATCGTGCCACATCCTGTATAATAACAGTTATTAGATTAAGATTGTTTCAAACAACTTCTCTTGATAATATTTATTTATAATTACGACAAAAGATAAGAGATCCAACTATAATTTTAAAAAATGATTACCTGAAGCTTCCTTTATTTGGCTTTTGAGCAATGCTATCTCTCCAGTCTTTTGACACAAGCTCCCATTCATAGTTTCCTCCAATCTACCTGTCAAAGAAGCAACTTCTTGCCGCAATCTATCACACTGCATATTAGATTGCTGAATATCGGAAAAAATCGTTTCTTATCTTGTTGTATTTGATAAGTTTGCATCATTAACATCTGTTCTAGTTTAAGCACTTTTTGAGAACTGACCTAAGTCGACTGTCTTGAACGGTTTTAAGCCTTTTAGTTCTCTTTCCCAGACTTTTTTCTTTTTCTTGGTACACTCTGAAATAAATGAATACAAGTTTCAGTTAAAAATACGAAATCCAAAAAGAAGCGGTAATGCATCAATTTAATACCTAAAAATAACTTGTTCGTTGTGTTCCATGGTTTGGCATGCAGGTAAGCTTGCCCTGAGTCTCTCTATCTCTAAGAGCGGGCTTCGAGTTCTGAAATGCCAGAATCTGAGGGAGAGGGCAGGGTGTCAAATCAATCATACTGCTATGGTTTGAAGCAGAGATAAGTCGGTAGGATAGTTTGTTCCTGAAACGAATAATTTTAATAAAAGTTCTAATTTTATTTAATAGTTCAAGTAGAGTTACAGTCGAATATAATCTTCCTGGGTTGATTGTGTAGATAACATTTATTAAATTTTATCAAAGGTAATAATTAACGAGTCCTTAAAATTTTATCGATAAATTTTTTGTTTTGATGAAAACCCTTTTTTATTTGGCAAAAATACGAAAACAAACTGAAATGTGATAAAATCACGAGTCCGTCAAGATAAAGATTTATCACAAAACACTAAGTTATAAAGATATGCACCATATAGTTATATTGAACTTGGAAAGGAAATATACCTATAGAGCGCCGGGTCACAGTTATTATGCAGCGTGGCCGGCATAAGCCAATGTAAATCTTATGGGCGAATATTCAACACTGTTGCCGCATTTGGTTACGGCTTGAACCACAATTAACTCAGCCAATTTATTTTCTTAAAAACGTTTTATTATGAATTTTGCAAAACAGATGTATTCTATATTATTTTTACCTGTATGATCCCTTGATCCTCGTAAACGGTTATGTAATATTCCTGAAATGTAGAAGTAAGTAAATGTACAGGTAAGTAATAACATAGGCTGTTTCTGCTGATAAACGAAAGGGCATTATTGAAACAACAGCCATGCAGTTACCAGCACCGTTTGAAAAATTTAAACAAGGTGAAAATCTTCATCGTCAAACCAAGAGGCTTTTATTGAATATTTTAACGTATACGTTGAATACAAAAGATGCCAAAAGTGTGACAGCGAAAATAGAACTGATTTATGAAAATGACTGGCCTTAGTGTGAGAACAATGTATAATCTGAAAAGCGTGGAAGCTACAGTTACTGGACCTTTGACATCGTCAAAAGAACGAAGACGGAACAGCAGCCAATCGAATTCAAGACTGGATCACCTACGATGAAGGTATCCAGTAAATACGAAAAGCTGTGCATGAATTCTACTCCGAAAATATTCCACCAACACTGGCAAAAGTTCTTGCTAAAATAAATTCAGACGAAAAATGTACCAAATTTTTTCTAAAAGTACGCTAAGACGCTTGCTTAACGATATGGGGTTTGTTTATGGAAAGAGAGGAAGAGACCTGATTCTAATAGAAAGAGCTGATATAATCAGTTCGAGGTACAAATATTTAAGATCAGTGAAGAAACCGGCGAAGAAGGATATAACGTAATATATCTGAACGAGTCATGGATTAATGTGGGCCACAGTGTAAATTTTGAATGGAAAGACATTACCATAAAAATGCCCGAGATGCATTTGTCAAAGGACTGAAGGCTCCAAGTCAACGAGGACCGAGATTTGTTCTTCTTCATGCAGGCTGGAAAGACGGTTTTCTTGGAGGGTGCAGAAAAAATTTTCTGGGTAAAAGAAAGGTGCAGACGATTACCACGACGAAATGGACGCAGAAGGCTTTGAGGCCTGGTTTAAAGATCAATTGATCCCTAATTTGCCGAAAAACGGATCAAAGCATGTTGTAGTATTGACAATGCGTCATATACCATTCGGCGAAGTTACCTTTTCCAAAGACAACTTGGAATAAGGAACAAATAAAGTGACTGGCTACTGGAAAAAGAGATTTACTCGAGGGATGATTATTTAAAAACAGAATTATTGGCTACTGCAAACGCGTTTAGGAGAGCAGGACGACCTAAGAAAAATAGACGACATTACCACGGAAACACAATATAACGGTCTTGCATGATTACCACCTTATCATTGCGAATTAAATCCTATTGAAATGGTGTGGAGCCAAGTGAAAGGATATGTGGCTCGTAATAATATTACTTTTAAAAAAGAGGATGTGGAAAAACTTATAAAAACAGCGCGTTATTCGCAAGTAACCCCAATGCAGTGGTCTATTCAATTATAAAAAAAGGTAGAGAAAACAGAGGAAAAGATGTGGCAAACAGACTCATTTATTGGAAGACATTGAGCCAATAATAATAAATCTAAATGAAGACGATGAAGATGAAGACTTGGATGACGATGAAGATCAGTAGTATATTTCTTAACCCTCAAATGTTCCATTCAATTTTCCCATTTTAAAAAATTGGTGGTTGCTACCTGTCGATTCTAAGGGGGTTGAAGGTAGGGTTGCATTTTTCACGTTAAAGAATGTCAAGTTATAATTTAAAGTTTGACGTGTTTCGGGATTTTTTATAAATATGTACAGTAACCGGAGAAATAATGAATTTATTCCATTTTGCTTTTTACACACAAATTGTATACGTCTTGGATCCTTACTTTCTAATAACTTTGCATAATAGCACAGATAGCTGTAAACACCCTGAGTTTTACATTGCAATATTTTTAATTGTTTTTTAATGAACTTTGCTTAAAGATTTTGGAACAATTTATAACCCTATAACTTCATAATAACCTTGTAATGTGTACTCTATTTTATTGTGTAACCAAGATGTAACAATTATAGTGAACACACCTGATTTAATATGGAAAACCCTTCGGTAAAACAATTTTGCTACGTTTATGGATTGTAGTATAGACATAAATTTCGATGACACCTTTTATTAGATTTTTTTTATTATTTCAAAGGGTGCGTTCAGGTTAATAACCGCTCATGCAAAAATTATAAAAGAAGAAACAATAAACTATAATTATTACTATTATATCGTATTGAGACGTGAATCATTCTTTTGTTGCTAACTTTAATGTATGCGTATTTTTAATAAATAAATCGATTTAAATTCATAAACATTAATGCACCTAGTAAACTGGTAGAAAGACAAATAATTAGAACACTAGATCATTATATTCTTCGTCATTGGAAGAACAGTTAATAAAATATTATTCTTAATTCTCAATTAGTAAGTTTTATTTAAAATTCTATTTAATCTCATTCTTAAGCCAACCCTGTCCACTTTATGGCATATTGAAAAGGTCGGACCTTACACAATGGGGATTAAAGCTCTGATTGATTTATGGTAGCAAAACCAATGGTATATCTTTAATCGCACTATATTAAAATTGCAGACAAAGTATATCCCAAAAATGGCATTTTATTATTACCTTACAGTTCATTTGTTTTTGACTTGGTAGCACAGTGTGAATTCATTATAAAATGTAAATCTCTTTCAAAGCCCAAGCAAGGTTGGTTCGTTGTGATGGGACGATACCCAAATTAAACAAATTCTGCATTTTTGTTACTGCATATTTACCTTTTTGAAACAAACTATAATATCAATCTTTTCTTTTGCTTCAATTATTACATTTTCGCGGAAACAACCTCAATTTTTCTCGGTTAGAAAACCAAAGGTTAAAGTTTTCCTCGTCTGATTTTCAACGCGTATGCCCTATCCTTTTGTTGCATGTTATCTCTCAAATCTCTATTCTCTTGCATTAAAGTGCACGCAAGGTCATGGATTGGATTGCGGGGAAGAAAGAAAACTTCAACAAAATGCAAAACATTAGAACCCGTACATAATATATGTACCACTAGTATATATACGTATATGTATATATATACACGTATATGACTAGCCAAAAATTACCACTAAACATATGCATAGGTAATTTTATTCAACTTAAAAACAAAATACGTACAGTTAGTAACAAATTAAAAATAGAATGGAAACTGTATTTTGTTTACATGTTTATTTGGAGGCAAAGAATAAATATGAAAGATTAGATGTCAGCTCACACACACACAAGTTGGCATATGTACGTTGCCAATTGTTGCCGAATACAGAAAATCGCGAGTGTTGGACATTGACAAAAAGTCGTCTTCATTCTTCTTGTACACATAGTCTATACAGTGCGGTCCATATGGTGTATGGGAATAAATTCATTTGTAGCGTTATTATGTTGTACTTATATGAAAAAACCTAAAAACAGGTCGATTTTTATTCTTTTAAATTGACAATTTACAGTATGAAAATATTATCCCTCCAGCACCCCTTCGGGAATTATAAGCACTCCCTCGAAAATTTTAAATTACAAAAAGGGGGTCGTGGTAACAATTCCCTCGTTGGAAAGGGATTTTAGGGGGTCCTCTGTTCAGCAATATAAAAGTTTTTTAAGTTTTTTGGTGCAATCATAACTGAGAGAAAATTGATTTTTACAAGATGTAAAATTTTGATAATGTCTCTAACACAAAACTTTACGTAGAATGACGATAATAATGTCACATAATGATTCAGAATGTGTTTTTCAATGTATTTTGACACTTAAATTAAATGTGCAAAATGACCACCATTCACTTATGTGACAATAACCGAGGCGATATTGGAATTCTAGCTGTACAACATTTTATATGAACTCGGGGGTTATTTTTGTTAATTTCCTTCCGTTATCCTAACTTTTAAATCAGCAATATTGTTTGGTCTATTAAAATATACTTTTAGATTTTAAATAACCCCATAAGAAGTAATCGAGAGGAGTCAAATCGGGGGATCTAGCCCGGCCATTCGATCGCCCCACGTCTTCCAAATCCACCTATTGGGAAAAACCTCGTTTAAATAATTTCTAACAGTACGTGCCAAATGCGGTGTGTGAGTCTCCGTCTTGTTGGTAGTAAAGCCAGATCGATCTTATCTCCATTTGGATGATTACAACATCAGGAAAAACTCTTTGTAATGTAGGCACTCAAAAAGTTAATCAAAAAAAATCCCTACAGATAAACCTCACCAGTAACTGTGCCCCTCAAAAAAATAAGGGTCAATAATTTTATTGTTAATGATACTCAGCCCAAACGTTAACTTTTTTTAGGATATTGAGGTGTGAGCCTCACACATCCAGTGAGTGATTTTCTCTGCTCCAATATCTACAGTCTCTGTTTGTTAACCGTTCCGTTGCACAGAAATGAAACGTCGCTTCATCAGAAAAAACTATTTTGTTTATGAACTGCGGAAATCTGCGTTCATTCTATCCATCATCCAATTCACAGAATTCTTTGCCTCTTTCTATCAGGATCATCTCTCATTTAACTCCTGAACCAACTGAACTCTCTTGTAAGGGTGGTATTCTTTCTTTATGCAGAACTCTCAAAATAGATGATTTACTTTACATCATTGTCGGCGGCAAGTTCTCGAGTTGTCTTATGCGGATTTTCCTCAATCTCTAGAAGTACATCTAACTTTTTTCATCAGTAAATTCAACATTTTCTACCCGTGTAGTTTTTCAATATTTTTTACATGTCCAGTTTCACGAAACTTTTTTCAATTTTGCTAACTGTAAAATGCGAAACGTGTTGACCAGGGTATTTATTATTAAAAAATTTCTACAAACCTCCTTTTGAGTTCTTTTTTCGGTTTTATTACCACCAACCAATCATAATTAAAAAAAATGTCTATTCTTTGAGTCTCGGACAAATGCCAGGAGCCATAAATTAAATTTAATACGCGCACAAAATATTATACTGACGTCTTTTAGTAACTTTTAAATACCTAAATGACAGCAGCCTACTAGATTTATAGTATCAATTGTTTATTTAATTTTCTTTTTTGACTATTATTTTAATATCTTTCAAAAGTTTTTCCTAATATTTAGCAGAACAGATACGAAAATACCATGATTATTTCTAAAGTTATTTTAATAGACCAAACAATATCGCCTCGGTTATTGTCAATAGAAGTGAATGGTTGTGTCATTTCCTTGAACATTTAATTTAAGTTTCAAAATACATTGAAAAAAACACATTCTAACTCATTATGTGTGACATTATTATCTTCATTCTACGTAAAAGTTTAGTGTTAGAGACGTTATCAAAATTTTACATCTTAAAAATCAATTTTTCTTCTCCAGTTATGATTGCACCAAACTTAAAAAACTTTATATTGCTGAACAGAGGACTAAAAATCCCTTTCCAACGAGGTGCCACATCGACCTCCCCCTTTGTAAAATTTAAAAATTTTCGAGGAGGTGCTTATAATTCCGAAGGGTTGCTGGAGGGGGATAATATTTTCACACTGTAAATTGTCAATTTAAAGAATAAAAATCTGACCTGTTTCGAGGTTTTTTTCATATAGTTACATAAATAACGCTACAAAATGAATTTATTCCATACATATGGACCGCACTGTATAGTGGGGTATCAGATTGTAACCCTTTTTAACAGTTAAGCCAAAAAGGCAGGGAGCCAATTTGTAACTCACAAAACTCTCCAAGTTAATGCTTACCATAGGAAGGATTGGGGATGTATAAGTAAAATAAGGGCGCCACTATCTTTTTGTACGTTTTCGATTGTAGTGGTTTAGATTCAGGCTTCTGCGATCTCAACATCAGCTCCAAATGGTTTGAAGGACTATCTTCACATGGGGATCTTCCAAAGGATGCTTTCAACAAGGACATTATCTTCCAACTTAGCCTAAACTTGGCTCGAACTTAGCTCTAACTTAGCGGGTTGTATTTTCCAACAACCAAAAGGAAATTTCACAAGACAAGTTACTAGAACGCTTTTTCAACTCTTCAAATGAGCATATTAGTCGAAAAGGGATATAAAATTATCGTACTCGTCTATATATAGTCTCGTTCAAGGCGGAAATCGTGTTTGTGTCATTTTTCAGAAAGGATGCGTTCGTCACATTCGCTTGTAAGTGGGATGCGTGTTTTTTGTTTGGACTTGTACAGACGACTACATAGTAACGCGTCTATAAGGGGTGTCTCGTGTACAGTAGCGTTAACAGTAATTCGGGGTCAGTTTTAACGTTAATAATAGCGGTCGAATAATAGTGCAAGGTGCCATGAGGATAGACCCAACATGTTTTTGTAGGTGACAATCGCCAGCAAGGATGTCTGTGGCCAGACATAGGTCCTTTGTAATACATGGCCAGGTGTTTCTTAGCTGCTCTGCTATTCGGATACTTCAGAAGTACCTTGGATGGTCTGCAAACTTTTTCTTCGTACCATCTATCCTTTAGTTTATCCTTTTTTTGCAGGTTTCAGTAAGGGCCATGTGATCAGTGATTTTTCTTTTGGTAATCTCTTTTGCGGTTTTGTAGATAACAATTTGCAGACTCACTAGGTCGTCTGCATAACCCATAGTGTAGAAGTTCTTACTACATAAAGGGTTGACTAAGAAGTTTAAGACCAAGTCTCACAGTAGCGGTGAGAGCATTCACTCCTGGTAAACATCCTTTGATGTAACCAGGTTTTTTACAGTGACATCTTACATACTGGTTTTTATTGCTCTCTTGGACAGCATTTTACTGTTTGTGGGAATGTCTTTCAGCAGTGAAACTGATTACTATTTTGGGAAAGGTGGTTTTATCAAAACTCACCTTCGATATCTATAGATATACCTAAGGTGGTTTTTTTGTTCAGCGATATCTTCGCTGCTGCGAACTACTCCTCGCTACAATTAATATTGATAGAACTATTTCAAACTTTCTTCTTGTGTTGCCATGGTTACAAGTCGTTGAAAAATACATGTCAAATCTGACTCTCCAATCAGAATGGATGAGTTCTATAAAAGGGAAATGTTGCCAAAATTTAACGAGCAAAAAAATATCTGAAAAAGGTTAGTCGCATAAGGAAGCAGTTTTCTTCAATATATTTTTGGTTTTTCTTATGTATTTTGGGCCCCTTTCTTATCACCTGTGTTGTACCCGAAAGATATGGAGTAAGTGATTTTTAACATATTTTTAGTTTGTAAAAGTATTTTACTTTGGGTTTCCTTACAGTTGACGAAAAACTAAATGTCAGCTGTCAACACATACACGTAATCATATTAGATATTGTCCTGTGCGCTATTATTTAGCATTGTTTGGCTTCGTGTTTTTGCATTACTGATTTTTTATTCGTAACTTTATCTGTTAGTGATTTTTGTGTTACTTTCTGATCTGCTTTTATTATTGCAAATATCATCGAGAAGAGTAAATTCTACTCAGGATTTGTATCTTCGTATTGTAGATTCCACAATACAAATTGCGATGGAAGCATTGTGCATATCAAAATTGTAGCAATAATACAAGAACTTTAGTTAAAGGACGAAGAAGGGAATTCTATTAGAGTTTATTCCGTGCTTCTAAACCCAGAAAAATGTCCGAGCAGATGCCTCAAATGGATTGATTTTATGTGGCAACCAAAATCTGAATTTTGCCACAATCAACAAAACCACCTTATATTTGTAGTGAACATTTAGTTCATAATTGCGTAGATCCAAAACCTTATTGTAATAATGAATCTTACTGAAGTTGAGGAAAATGCAGAAATAATAACTCAAGTTGATGTACAAAGAACATGCTAGTGTCTCGCAGACAATCAAATAGATGTTGACAATCAATCTACAGAATTTCCTAATTAAAACCCACTACAAATATGTTTAGAAACACAATTATAGCTCTACTAATTTTATAAGGCAAAGAAAAATGCTAAATAATAACAGGACAATATCTAATGATACGTGTATGTGTTGACAGCTGACATTTAGTTTTTCGTCAACTGTAAGAAGTAAAATACTGCAAAACTAAAAATATGTTAAAAGACCTCCATATCTTTCCGGTGTACAATACACGGGTGATAAAGGGGCCCAAAATACATAAGAAAAAACCAAAATATATTGGAAAAACTGCTTCCTTATGCGACTAACCTTTTTCACGTATTTTTTGCTAAATGATTACATTTGGCAACATTTCCCTTTTATAGAACTCATCTCAGCTGATGTTATCGTGATAATAGTAATTGTAAAATGATCTAAAGATTGATGGGTGGGTATGCATTTCTCATATAATTTTGTATCTAATAAATCATTCAAAAAGATTACGCATTGATTTATGCGATTAGATTTCTTTACCTTAATTAATTTTAGTATGTCAATTTGGCACTTAAAAATCGGACGAATTTTAGGTGTTGCGTATAGATCCCAGTACCTCGCTAATATTTCTTAAAAACCTCGTCGTGGTTTCGTTACACGTTGGTGACACCTTCTTCATCCTCCGGTTTCCTAAAATCGCCCACCGTGATGCTCGTACCATAACCACACCGCGTGTTGAATCATATCGCCGTCAGGGCCGTCGAATACGATATCCATTCTATTATTTCTGTACATCCGCAGGTAGTGGACTCTGGAGAGCTCGTACGGACGCGCAAGACGGTGTTATCCACCAAAGCGCAAAACGACAATTGGAAGTGTATTCCAGTAGAAGTACCCGGTGGAAGGCTGCACCAAGTGATTAAAACGCACACTGTGTCCTTACCAGTAAGTGGAGTCTTCGTGGACAGGCAGCAGCAAAGATTTCGAAAACCTGTAGAAAGGGTGAGTTTTAATTTTATGTGTTTGTTTTATATATATAGGTAATTTTTGGAACTTCCGGAAAAAAATTACGGTGGGATGAAAACTCGTTAGCAAAAAGGAGGGAATGTAATAAAAATGAAAAGAAATATTAATTCTATGGAATATATAAAGTCCTATGGAAAAAATGTTTTCTTTCGCGTAAACTGGCAGGAAATGTATGAAAAAAAATCAAATAGGTAAGTGCAGTCCGAATTACCTTTTTTCATGACTTAGAGTCCGAATTGAGGTGCAGCTAAGTGGCAAAGGGGTAGGTTCTTTTTGATAATTACAAATCGAAAGGCGCACCATCCAAGATCTTAGATGCGTGCAAGGGGTGCTTGGTAGGGGTGGAAAGGGGATGAAAACGGTTTTTGCAATTCTGCAGCGTAAATACGCATTTTTATGTGAAAAAGTTGAAATGGAAAAGTTGTAGGCATAATAAAAAAAATCGAACAACTTTTTGTCTGGAAACATTTTTTCACAAGCAACCTAAAATAAAGGCTAAAAAGCGAAAAAACCAGATAATTTTCGTTTCTTTATTTTTTACTCAGCGAAAAATCAATATTTTGTTACGAAATTCAAGTACAGTGTGATAGCTTTTTGTATCCCAAAAAAAGTAGAATTTTTTTTACGATAACTCAATTTTTTTCGACACAAATGTAACAGATTTTCGAAAAAAAGACCTCATTTTCTTGTAACGGGTTCCCAAGGTCCGAATTTTTTATTTTTTAGACGCCTCTTGAAGGTCTCCTATTTTTTTCGTAATGACTTTAATTTTCATATACAATAATAAAAAAATACTACTCCTAGCAAAAAAAAAATCGTTTAAAATCGAGAAAACTAGAAAAATTCATAATTTTTCACGCGTATCTTTTTTCCTACTCCTTCTACACGTTATATTACTCTCCTAAAAATATTTCATGTACATGCATTTAATTTATCACACCTTTATTGTAGTTTGTAGGATTAAAATAAAGCGAAATTATGGACGTCTATATTGATTAAAAAAATAAAAAAAAAAAAATATTTTTATACGTGCATACGATGAATTATACAAAGAAAGTACAATTTTACTTGTTTCTTATTTATAATTATATCTCGCCCTTTTGACTTGCGAATTTACATTCTTCTTCCTCTTGTACTTCTACTTCATCGTCATCTTCATCATTTTCGTCTTCACTTTTCATCATCTCCGTCTTCATCTTTATCATGTTCGTCTTCACTTTCTTTCTGATTCTCCTCTTCGTCAGATTCGACATTCTTTCTTCCTCAACTCTTCTAGCATGCGATTCTCATCTCTGAAATGCATCGTTTTGGTCAACGTGTTCTGAAGCATGTACATCGGCAATTTCTGTGATTGATTGCTCGATATTAGTACAATCATTAACGCCGTAGCAATTCGAGCATAAATTCGTACACTTTAAACCGTGTTTTCGACAACTGCATCTTGAAGAACTGGAATTAACTGAAATATTTTTGAGAGTAATATAACGTGTAGAAGGGTAGGAAAAAGATACGCGTGAAAAATTATGAATTTTTCAGTTTTTTCGATTTTAAACGATTTTTTTTGCTAGGAGTGCTAGTATTTTTTTTTATTATTGTATATGAAAATTAAAGTCATTACGAAGAAAAAAAAAACAGGAGACCTTCAAGAGGCGTTTCCGTAAAATAAAAATTCGTGACCTTAAAGGGAGCCGTGTGGTGCGGTGCAGGATCAAGGTCATTAAAAAGTTTTTTTTTTTTTTTCCCTTTTCTCCGAGGTGCTTAATTTTTTTTTTTTTTTTTTTTTTTTTTTTTTTTTTTTTTTTTTTTTTTTCAATCAAAAAAAAAAAAAAAAAAAAAAAAAAAAAAAAAAACAAAAGTAGTGAACGAGTGCTTTTTTTTTTGAAAATCTGTTAATGTGTCGAAAAAAATTGAGTTATCGTAAAAAAAAAAAAAAAAATCCTACTTTTTTGGGATACAAAAAGCTATCAATACTGTACTGAATTTCATAACAAAATATTGATTTTTCGCTGTGAGTAAAATAAAAAACGAAAATTATGGTTTTTCGCTTTTTTAGCCTTTTATTTTTAGGTTATGTGGAAAAAATGTTTTCAGACAAAAAGTTGTCGATTTTTTTATTATCTACAATCTTTTCCATTTAACTTTTTTCAATAAAATGCGTATTTACGCTGCAAAATTGCAAAAAACCGTTTTCTACCCTTTTCCACTCCCTACCACGCACCCCTTCTCGTGGCACGCATCTAAGATCTTGGACTGGTCGCCTTTCGATTTGTATCACAACGCGAACGCACCGCCGCACAGCATCACATTGTCAATCCTATCCCCCCTTCCACTTAGGGGCTACCTCAATTCGATTGTAAGCTCATAAATTGGTCACTCTTTCACGTAATTCGACTGCACTAAGACAAGTTTCTTTGATTTTTTTATTTTTATCTTTTTCTCAAAACAAAATTTTTAAGATTAGGTTAGGTTCAGGTTAGGGTTAGGTTAGGTTAGGTTAGGTTAGGGTTAGGGTTAGGTTAGGTTAGGTTAGGTTGTGGATTAGGGGTTAGGTTAGGGTTAGGTTAGGTTAGGTTAGGTTAGGTGAAAACAGAAAACAGAAATTTCGAGGAAGACTAAAGGTCACCTTACCTGAGAATACTCTTTGATCGTACCTTCAAGCGTCGACTAAGAATACGGCCCTATAGGGTTCTGCGACCTTTTTCCTCGAGGAGCATTTAATCCTCGTTGAATATCCCTCCAAAAATGCCTGACGGGAATTTAAAATATTGAGGCCATCCATGCTTTAGAAAACGAGTATGTCCCCAATTTTGACAAGAATAGGCTTTTAGTTTCACTTCCATAAGTATATCTGGATGAAGCAATTCCATTTTAAAACTGAGTATTTTTCACGGTTATTTTAGTTTTTTTATGCACGATGATCTTCCAGCGTTTATTCTTGTGTCATCGTTACAAAATTAGACACAAATAATAATTATTTCAAAACGAATTATTGTATAACTTTTGCGCAAATCATTATTGAATAATAAATTCATTTTTGATTAGCGTTAATTAAGATTGTATTCATTGTTTTCTTTTATATACATATGTATGTATCTATAAAAATGGGAAACGTTATTGTTAAAATCGAAACAAAAAAATCCAGTGGTGGGTTAAATTCAGTTTATTATTGTACAGTGTGGGAAAAAGCCAAGTAAAAAAATTTGAAAATAACAGGTCGGCTGAAAAGTCCCCGGTCTGACCTATAGATGACGACACTAGAATTAAATCCATTTCATTTTTAGATAGTATCAACCTTCAAAAGATTCCTGTAAAAATTTGACCAGCTGTCGGACTATTAGGTTTGTGAGATATTGTATTTTTAGTTAGAAGCAACTTTTGTTATTTTCAAAAAGATGGAAAAAAGAATTTCTTCTGTGTGCTTATTAAATATTGTTATTTGAAAGGAAAAAAATACCCAGTTGAAGCAAAAGCTTGGCTTGATAATGAGTTTCCGGACTCTCCGGCCAAGGAAGAATCAACAATCATTGACTGGGTACGCAAAAATTCAAGCGGGTGGTGAAATGAGCACCGAAGACGGTGAACGTAGTGGACGCCTGCTAAAAGAGGTGGTTACCGACGAAAATATCAAAAATCCACAAAATGATTCTTTAGAGTGACCGTAAAGTGAATATGAAAAAGGTGACGTGAGATAGCTGACACTCTAAAGATATCTAAGGAACGTGTTGGACATATCGTTCACGAATATTTGGGGTATGCGGAAGCTCGCAGGTGCAGAAATGGTTGCCGCGCGTGCTTCACAATTGACCAAAAACAGCAACGAATTGATGATTCTGAGCAGTGTTTGCAAAGCTGTTAAGTCAGGTAATAAACCCGATTTTTTGCGTCGATATGTGACTATAGATGAAACTTGGCTCCATCACTACACGCCTGAGTCCAATCGACAGTCAGCTGGAAGTAGACTGCCGTGCCGGTGAACCGCCACCAAAAAAGCGTGGGAAAGACTCAACAGACAGCTGGCAAAGTGCTATGGCCTCAGTTTTTTGGGATACACACGGTATAAGCTTGTTCATCGACTATTTGGAAAAGGGAAAAACAATCAAGCTTCCAGCTACTATTACTGTGCATTATTGGAGCGATTGAAGACCAGGAAATCGCGAAAAACGGCCCCAAAGTATATGAAGAGAAGAAAAAGTGTTGTTTCTCGAAATCCTCCTACCCATCATATCCCACACGTGCTCAATTGGGGATAAGTCGTAAAATCTTTGGTGGCCACAAGGTAACAATATGGACATCTCATTATGTTGGAAAGAAGCTCTATTGTGACTCTAGCGACATGTGGTCGGGCATTATCTTGTTGGAAAGTTGGATTTGTTAAGGTGGTAAGATAGGGTCAAAGAACTCCAACAGTTTAATGAACATGTCAACCCAAATGTTCATGTTCGTTTTCCAGGATTTAGATTCTTATAACAGAGTAATTAAAAATGATAGCTTTTATTTTGATAGACCTTACAAAATTATGATAAATCAGGATAATATGAACAGATGAATCAAAAGCTGCAGGTTGCGGGTTTCAGTCCAAATTAATGAGGCTAAAAGTGGAGTAATAGCTAGTGGAGTCCATAAAGAGCTGAATAATGATCTGTATGAACCAAATGCACGTTAAGATTAACAAAACAGCTCAATCTTTTCATGCTGGATAATTTTGGTGTCCAATTCTAGGTTGGATCTTTAGTTGTGTTCATACTTTTTGTTTTATGCTTTTGACAAAGTTTGACTTACCTCGTCGGTTTCGATGTTGGTGAAAATTCTTGGGAAAAGTTATATTTTTGGAAACTACTAGCAGTAATTGAGCATTCGATTAGTATGTATCTTTATTTATTGCCAAGATAGGATCGGCTGGAAAAAATCTGCCGACAGTATTGTCATGAGTCAGCCAAATTCTGACAAATCTGGTGCTTATGCAGTGCCTTTTGTGAGGAAGGTAGTTTTTTATTGTATGCAATTAATCAATAACTCGGTATTTAACAAGTCTATATTATATCTACACATATGTCCAACAGTTTGGAATAATGGAATGTATTACAATCTTTTTTAAATAAATTAATAAGCAAAAAAAGGTTTTTAAATAAAATTAATAATCAGTATTTCCTCCATGGGCCTGTAATATTCATGACTGTAGGCTATGTGGCATGCTATCGATTAAATGGTCGAGCTGGGCTTGCAGAACTTTTTCTCCCATTCTTCACGAGCAGCATCTTTCTCTCAGTTCCTCGTAGAGTAATTGGGGAGGATTTTCGCTTCTTAATGCGTGTTTTAAGAATGCGTCCCAGGCAATGTTCTCAATAGACGTTCATGTCAGGGAAAATTTGTTGGCCATCTTAATGTGGATATTCCTTCTTCTTACAAAAAATTTTGTACTGCAGCTGTTCGACGTGGAGGTGCATTGTCATGCATAAACACAAATTCATCACTCCACCACCCCTCGGAATAGACGTGTACAACAGGATTTAAAACTTCCTCGATGTACACAGTACCAGTGCGATTCTTCCTCTCTAAAACCAGGAGAGGCGTCTCGTGTACCCCTGCCATAATACCACTCCAAACCATAATACTCCCACCTTCAAAAGGAACACGTGGTTGGGCTGTTTCTAATCGGGGCTTGTCTTCCTGGGGCCCTCCAAACTAGCGTTCTTCGCGAATCAGAAACCAAGCCAATTCTTCTATTCTATTCTATTCTTCTGGGGTGCGTTTTATGCATGTACTGGAGCTCTAGGCCTCATTGTACCCCCCTGAAGCTAATCATACCAGGTTCGTTTCCTTCATGTATTCTAGAACGTCCCTGATATTCGCTTTCACGATTTCCTCTGGCTCAGGAAACTGAATGCCAAAAGTGTCTCTGTCCGCTCTACCAAGGCTCGGACAGACATATTACGTGAAGAGGAGTTTCGTCTTCCTCACCACATTTTCTGCACAATGGGTCCCTCAGCGAGTCCTATTATGTTCATGTGTTTTCGGAGATGGCAGTGTCCTGGTGAAGCAGTCCCACTGCCTTTCTCAATTGGGTTCTACTTAGGCTGAGTAGTTCTGTAGTTTTCTCCCTGGATGGACCTTGTTATAGAATAATCTGGGATTGACTGGAGTCCAGGCAGTTCCATCCAGAGTTTCTTATGTTGTTCCTTTTCTTTTTAGTCGTTCCTCTATTGTTTCCCTTTACATGTTGGTATGAGACCCCACATGTGGGAAGAGGTCCTTAGATCAGGGTTCCTTCCTGAAGCTTCCCTGGCTAGGAGGTCAGCTTTTTCATTTCCAAGAATCCCTGTGTGGTCCTGGTACCCATTCAAGGATAACCCTTGCTGGCGTTGTGCCAGTTCAAATAGCTACAGTTCCTTGGCAGTGCTTCACTGTTCGTGACGCAGTGCTGTGTACGCCGCTCTCTTATTGCTTTGAGAGCTGCTTGGCTATCACTTTCTGATCCTGACAGTCCTTTGCTTAGGGACTGTCTCGTTCAGGAACCAGGATTTCCGAGCATGTGTTGATGGCAACCACTTCAGCTTGCAGTGATAGTCTCTTACTGAACTCAGGTTGAGACTATACGTCTTCCCTGCTTCATTTTCATTGTAGATTCCAGCAATCCCAGTGCTGGTGCTTGTTACTTTGGATCCGTCTGTGTACCAAACGGATTCATGTTGTTTCCCTAGTCTTTGGTACGAGCTTCGTCCCTATCCGGAATATGAACCGTATATGGTTTGGAAAGGTCGTAGCAGATAGGTATTCTCCCAATATCTTGGAGGGCATGCTCAGTAATTGATTATGTTCAATCTCTTTCGAGTATTGTGGAATGGTACCTAGGGATCGCCCTGCCCCATCTCTGTTGTTTGATTTTCAGCCTGTAAGCAGCCGCCACGTGGTGCTTTCCCTCTTTCCACAATAAGATGTAGTGGAGGTGAGTCCCAGCATAGCTTCCAGTGGCTGCCGTGGGCGTTGTTCGCATCGCCCTGGTTATGGCTGTAGACAGGACTACTCTTTGTACCCTTGCCCAGCTGTCTGAGATGCTACTGAGCACCTCGCTTTTTATGCCACCACACAACAGAACAATAGGTTATGATGGGTGCCACCTCACCCTCGTATAAAAGCCAGTGCATCATACTGGGTTTAAGCCCCCCACGTATTGCCCACAGCTCTTCTCCCGGCATGCCCAGAGAGCTCTTAGACCTTTATCTGTTGTGTTTCTTAATGTGGTTGGAAAGGGTTAGTTTGCTGCATCTAGGGTTACCCCTAGGTATTTGACTTCCCCTTTAAACTTTAGCGTTTGGCCCCCACCTACGAAGTTCCCTCAAGTCAAGGTTCCTTCTGAGGGTGAACGCTATCACGCGGAGGTCTTTGCCGGATTAGTTGACAATCCCCCTTGTCTGCACTCCATTTTTCGGTAATCCTCAGTGCCAGCTGCATTCCTCTCGGACACAGTGGCCCCGAATCTGGTCCGTTTACAACTATGCTGACGTCATCAGCAAAGGCTTGGGCATCGATACCCTCGTCATTGAGTCTACAAAGGAGCTCGTCAACCACCAGGTTCCACAGAAGAGGAGAGTAACACCCTTCTCCTTGCGGACACCCCTTAGTGAAAAACTGAGACCATTCTCGTCTCCCCAAGAGTAAAGCGTACCCTATTATTGTTCTTTCCCGTAACATATTACCACAGTCCATCTTACAATGTCTTGTCTCTATGCGTCACGGTTCTGCATGGCCTCTGCCAAGTATGGAATCGAAGGAGGCAACATTAAAATGCCCCTTCAATATCCAGAAAACGTACCTAGGGCTACTCTCTTTATTTAAGAGTGCCTGCTCTGCTTTCAGGAGAAGCCATGCTTGTGTACCGCGACTTCGCAGGACACCCCACTTCTTTATACGCAAACTGGTTTCGATGCAGAGGTTTTACCCTCAAAGCACCGTCCCGTACGTACCTGTCCACCAGTTTTTCCAAGGTTTTAAGAAAAAGGAGGTCAGGCTGAGTAGGGTCTGAAGGAGCCCGTCTCAGCATACGTGGCCTTTACCAGGCTTCGGTATTTGAAGACTACTCTTCCAGACCTCCAGTTCATAGGGATAAGCCAATTCCTTGATTCATCCAGCGGAGAACATCACGTAATTCCAGCGTTAGAACCATGGTGTAAGAATTCTCTTGAGCCCCATTGCAACCTTACAATTTTTTTTGTTGATAGGTTAGTTTGGGAACACGTAGAGGTCTTCTGCGATACAAATTTACCGCATTTTAATCTTCGTGTAATTGTTTCTGTCTTCTTGAGATATTCAGTTCTTCAAGTCTAGCAATTTCTCTGGATATGCCACTTGTAGAGATTCCTGCCGATTTCTTCGAGCTATCAATGTTATCTGCCGGTCTTGTGCTGCTGTTGTACATCAACTTCTGGCACCTTCCCTTGGAACGACCCTTCAAATCATTTGTGGCCTCTTGGATATTTTTTAAAATTTTTCATACAGCACCCTGAGTAACACCAACAATATTCGTGATATCACTTTGAAGGACTAAAGCCCTTGTTGTAACAAAGCAATTACTCTAGACCGTATTAAAATATGATATCATGGTTCTTTCGGCATTTTTTAAACAGCTTCCCAAATGAAATTTAAACAAGAATTGGAATAATGGGGAAAGCACCCAAATCAATTAAATATGACTCAAAATTAATACAAAAATCAATCAAATTTAGTAATATTTTGATTTAAAAACGCTTTTAAAATAAATATCAACAAGGAGTTTTCAAAAAAAACTATATGCGTAGATATATTATTTTTAAATATTCCAAAATAGAATTCGTTTAAAAAATATTTAGAACCAGAAATTGAGAAATTTCAAGCGTGCATATAGGTAGCTACAATAAAAGATAATTATTTCTGTTTATCTAAAACGAATAAAAACATTATTTTTATTATATTTTTACGGCAATCATTAAAATTATATTTACATACGGTGTTTAAAAGAAGTTCAATTGACCTTGACTAAGTAATGCAAATAACGAGCTTATGATACTAAATTTGACACTGTTCATTACTATTTACTGTGGAATACCTGTTTTATGTTTGGTTACGTGGAAGGGGACTAATTAATATATAGACTCTACTTGAAATGCAGAATAAACAGCGGTGAATTAATTTCTTCAACAACTTTTACATAAAGAATTAAGTTTATTTAACGAGTAGTGTGGTCTTCTTCGGCTCCCGCGCTGTGGATACTCGAGAATCATGGCCGTATCTAAGGCGCAAAGTGGCAAAGGTGGCGCGTGGCAATGGCCAAAAAAATAGAAGCTTTTCACAACAAACTATTTTTCACTATGTGTATAACTATTATACATATTTGGCGCCCAACGTGGTGAAAAATGCAGCATTAAAAAATGTTTAATGCGAAAATAATGCAAACGGGTGGCGCTGTTTTGTAGATTGTGTCAAGAGAATAATGAGGTTCTGAAAACCATTTTGAGGGGGTAAAGACAATATTGCAAAAAGTCTCTTGTAGGGTAGTTACAATCAAAAATCCTTATATAGTCTCGGACTAAGTAAATATTTACGGGGATCCTAATCCTAATTGAACATTGGGAGTTGAAAACTCAATAAAGTACTATAAAAAAAACTAGTACTTATTTTAATTTCTCTTTCGGTTGTCTCCTAACGTGTGATAAAAACTTCCTGAACACGCTGTATACACGTTCGATTTTAATAAAACGGTAACAATAGTTGAAAGTGCTCGTTACCAAAATACTAACATAGCAAACATTAACTGCCTAGGTGTTATTTCCTTTACCTAACTATAATTATACACGCGTTATGCAATGAATATAATTTCACATAGCATTGAAAGCGCGCTTGTTTGCTTTGTTTTTAAATATATTTTTTCTTTCTATTATTCTTAATTACAAACGAGTTATTCACTTCCTTATTAAATATTCCAAGGAATAATGTCAAAAGAAATTGTCGGTTTTTTAACGCCATCAGCTTCGAGACCGTTTTGTCGTGACATTGGCGTAATTTGTTTTATTTCCTTTTCTAAAAATCTACGCTTAATTTAGTTGCAATAATTTAAATTAATAAGAATTTACCTTTGTATAGTTGTTTGTTGGCTAGTAAGTCGTCTTGTATGTTCTATACAGTGTGTAAAAGCCAAATGGAATAAATTCTTTATTTCGGTTACTGTACATATTTATAAAAAATCCCGAAACACGTCAAATTTAAATTATAACTTGACATTCTTTAACGTGAAAAATGCAACCTTCAACTCCTCCTTAGAATGACAGGTACAACCCCCAATTTTTTAAATGGGAAGTATAGTAGCTTCGTGATATATATCATTTGAAAAGGTCTCTATCATTCTCTATTCAAAAATGTTATTGTTTTTAAATTTGATGCAAAAAATTAACTTAAAAAAAATTAATATCATGTTGTTACTGAAATTCGCTAAAATATACTCGAAACTTATTACAATATACTTAAAACTTTTATTTCCCGTTTAGGTCTCTTTAATAATGAGAAAGTGAACAAAAACCATAGCAATGTA
The DNA here is from genome assembly GCA_035357415.1 of Ophraella communa. Taxonomy (NCBI): domain Eukaryota; kingdom Metazoa; phylum Arthropoda; class Insecta; order Coleoptera; family Chrysomelidae; genus Ophraella; species Ophraella communa. The sequence continues at coordinate 223,266 of JAYKXQ010000049.1, forward strand.
GTTTTTAGGATGGTGAATCCATTAAAAAACTTTAAAGAATTTCCATGGCAACGCTATTTTTAACAAGCAGTAGTAAATTGTTTTATTTAAGTTGTGTCATTGTTGTAAATTTAAGTATAAAGATTTGTTCAATTCAATTCTGAAAAAATGGTTAGATTAACGGAAATGCATAAAATTACTCTTTTACAAATGATTGGTAACGGGGAAAGATAACATCCGAACACAACAGGAAGTAACCTCGCCTATTTCATGAGAAATTTCCTAATTTACCGCCTATATCCCAAGGAACAATAGAAGTAAAACTAGGAAAAGCAGTTTCGCGAGTTTGGTCATGTAAGCGCTTTTTTCTTTTTTGATAAAAAAGCAGCTGCCAATGGCACTGAGTGATGAACTCAAAATTAGATGTGTTGCTTCGAGTTTCAGGAAAACCCACATACATCGAGTAGACAGGCATCCACTACATTCAATGCTAGCCATACATCGATAGCGCCAAACATATTAAAAGAAAATAAATTGCATCCGTATAAAGATGATACCTACTCAAGGAGCCTACATGGAAGGCGATTTTGATAGGAGAACTTTTTTTTGTGAGCAAATGATGGACATGTTGGATAACAATATTATCCAATTAGAAGACGTTATGTTTTCTGATGAGTGTACTTTTTTACTTAACGGTCATGCTAATCGGCAAAATTGCCGCTACTGGTCCACGGAAAATCCTCACTGGAAGGTTAATGTTTGGACAGGGATTGTAGGGAACAATATCATTGATCACCTGATCTTACATTATTAGATTTATTTTTATGGGGATATGTGAAGAGCCATGTGTACAAAACTAAACCTTCTGATTTAAATGACTTAAAAGAACGAATAACGCTTGCGATTAGGTCGATCACGCCTGATATGTTAAATAATGTTAGAAGACAGTTTTATTTGAGATTAGGATGCAAAAACGTTGCCAAGACGTTCGTGGTGCGGAGAACATTTTGAACACGTCTAGATTTCATTAACATTCATAGTTCTTTCTTCGTGTTCTACATGTTATTACATGTACTTTTTGCATTACATTTTCTTTAGTTTTTGATTGTATTGTAGCGAATTTCGGTAATGTAACATGATATTAATTTTATGTTAATTTCTTGCATTAAATTTAAAAAACAATAACATTTTTTGAATAGATAAAAAAAAAAAAAAAAAAAAAAAAAAAAAAAAATAAATGAAGATAACTTTTCAAATGATATATCGCAAAAAAAAAAAGCTTTTCTTTATACTTCCCCATTTTAAAAAATTGGGGGGGTTGTACCTGTCATTCTTTTAACGGGGTTGAGTTTTTTTTCGTGGTTACAACAATGACAACTTAAATAAAACAATTTACTACTGCTTGTTAAAATAGCGTTGCTTAACGGAAATTTTTTTTAAAGTTTTTTTAACTGAGGAGTTACCATCTAAAAAAAACTTCTTATACATTGCTATGGTTTTTTGTTTCACTTTCCCTCTCTCATTATCAAGACCTAAACGGGAAATAAGTTTCCAAGTATATTGTAATAAGTTTCAAGTATATTTTAGCTGAATTTCCGGTAACAACATGATATTAATTTCTTTTTATGTTAATTTCCTTTGCATCAAATTTAAAAAAACAATAACAAATAAAGAGAGACCTTCAAAACAAATGATATATCACAAGCCTATACTTCCCATTTGGGAGAAAGTAATTGGGGGTTGTACCTGTCATCATTCTACGGGGTCTTCCTGAAGGTAGGGGTTGCATTTTTCACGTTAAAGAATGTCAAGTTATAATTTAAATTTGATCGTGTTTCGGGATCTTTATTATAAATATAGTACAGTGCAACCGAAATAATGAAATATAACAACGGCTTTTTTTTTTTTTTTTTTTTCTTTTGGGGTAAAAATTTTATTCCATTTGGCTATTTTTACATCAATCATATGTATTACGAGCTTAGGTGAGCGATTTGCTAAGTATAACATAAGAGCAGCCAGAAATTATGGGAGGTGGTTCGATTAGGTGGTACGGGGAGGCATCTGTTTTGAAGGCCACACGGAGTTAATTGTGTTTCAGGTAAGGGATCACTGGGACCAATCGTAAAGAATGTCAAGAACCAAAATCCGCAAAATTTGGATCTTTACTACGGCTACAATATTCATTGTTGGATTGTTAGTGGATTTCAAAAAAAGCAGTATAAAAACCGGAATCTCCAACTGATAAGACTGAAAATTTTATCAATTGTTTGATTTGATTAAAATAAAATTATTTAAACTTGCATTTTTATGTCACTCAGAAATATAATTCCAAATTAATTTCCTACCATTTCCCAAGAGAATACTAGAAACTCTATTCACAAATCACTTTGTGACGAGTATTAATTATGGTTGGTGTTTGTTTCAGCTTCCTCTGAATCCTTTGGATCTATCATCGCAGAAATCCAAAGCGTCGGTAGGCAGGAGTGCAACCAGACGTCCTCCAACGCGACATCGTCCCAAAGAAAACCTCCAACCTTCCGCAGATCTCAATGACTCACTGCGCAGCGCTCATATCACTGCAGCCACCAACCTCCATCGAGTATCGAGACTGTGCCATCAAATACACGAATCTGCCGTGAAGCAGGCCTTCGGCAGACGATCTCCTCCTCGCCCCACGATATCCGATCGAGGAAGCGGGTGGAGATGGAGGGTGTAAAGAAATATAGCCGAAATAGAAAACGAAACTACAAACAACACCAATAACAACACTAATCTGGCGCGAACCAAGAGCAGCAGTAGCAGTTGATTACATTAATCTAGTCCCAGAAAAAGATACCAACGGCAATAAGAGCGTGGACGATTTGGAAGACTTGGAACAGTTGCAAAGTTGGAGGAGAACATCGAAGATACGAAGATCTCTGCAATTTCCCAAGCAAAATAAGGAGATCGGCAAGCCGGTTGATCTGCCGGAAAACGTAGGCAGCGTAAGGAAGATTCGGGAGGAATTGGAAAAGGGGTGCAGGTAAAGACTGAATACGGCTTTGGAGGAACAAATAATAGTGTGGATTTGGATGCTTTGGATCAAATCCTGCGATCGATTTCTTCGAGTTCTGGTAGTGATAAAACGAATGAGGATCAGGATTCGGAGTTTGCTAAAAAACAAAAGAGGAATTCCTTCGTCACCGTTGAGTCCATACAAGCAATTAAAGGACGTCTCAGGAAAACAAGTTCGCCCACTAGTGACATATATAAGGTACGTTTCTAGAATTTTCCAGATGTTGTTTGGAACAGCTTCAATATGCTTTATTTTCTTTCCAAAACTAGTCAGTAACTTTATCAGATCTTCCAAATCAAAGTTTAAAACAAAGTTTTTGTCCTTACCTTGAGGTACGTTCCTACTGGATTTCCAGAATTTTCCAGATGTTGTTTGGAACAGCTTCAATATGCTTTATGTGTTTTCTTTCCAAAACTAGTCAGTAACTTTATCAGATCTTCCAAATCAAAGTTTAAAACAAAGTTTTTGTCCTTACCTTGAGGTACGTTCCTTCTAAAGCAACGTGGATTTTTTGCCAGAATTTTTTCAGATGTTGCCTTTGGAAAAGCTTCCTCGGGTATCATGCTTTATGTGTTTCTCTTTCCAAAACTAGTCAGTAACTTTATCAGATCTTCCAAAATCAAAGTTTAAAACAAAGTTTTTGTCCTTACCTTGCCAGGTACGTTCCTGCTGGATTTACAAGTAATTTTTCGCCAGATGTGTTGTTTGGAACAGCTTCAATATGCGTTTAAGTGTGTTTTCTTTGCAAAACTAGTCAGTAACCTTTATCAACAGATCTTTCCAAATCAAAGTTTAAACAAAAAACAAAGTTTTCTCTTGTCCTTACCTTTGAGGTACGTTCCCAAGGCAGTGGATTTACAGAATTTTTCACATGTTGTTTGGAACAGCTTCATTATGCTTTATATGTTTTCTTTCCAAAACTAGTCAGTAACTTTATCAGATCTTCCAAATCAAAGTTTAAAACAAAGTTTTTGTCCTTACCTTGATTTCCAAACTTTTCTCATATTTTTTTAAAGAATCCAAAAATGTTTTCCTCTTAATGCAAGATTTCCAGAAATGTACCTACATTGAAATATTTTATTGCTTTCAGATTATTCCTGGTATTATTTGCCAAGCTTTTTAAGAGCAATCTAATGTAATTTTACATCAAAGTTTTTCTTATTTCCTCACTGAGATTCCAAAAAATTTTCCGGTATTTTCAAAATGAAAAATTCTGCTAAAATATTTGCCTTCTTACTGAGGAGAAGACTGTGTAGTACTTTGTATTTAAAAGTTGTTGATCTTTTCGTATTGTTTTTCCTTACTGCATTTCCACAATTTTCCTAATGTTAATTACCAAATTTGTTGACAAAAAGCGAATATAATTTTACAAGAAGAGTGTGTAGGTACTACTTTTGACAGAATCCTTCAAAAACTGTGGATATTGTATTTTAAAGTTGTTGGTCTTTTTCTATTGTCTTTCCTTGCTGCATTTTCCAGAATTCCTCCTTCCTTCTAATATTAATTACCAAATTTGTTGACAAAAAGCGAATATAATTTTACAAAGAAGAGTGTGTAGGTACTTACTTTCTTTGACAGAATCCTTCAAAAACTGTGGATATTGTATTTTTAAAGTTGTTTGGTCTTTTTCTTATTGTCTTTCCTTGCTACATTTTCCAGAAATTTTCCTAATATTAATTACCAAATTTGTTGACAAAGAGCGAATATATAGTTTTACAAGAAGAGTGTGTACTACTTTTCTTTGACAGAATCCTTCAAAAACTGTGTGGATATTGTATTTTAAAGTTGTTGGTCTTTTTCTATTATCTTTCCGCTTGCTACATTTTCCAGAATTTTTCCTTTTATATTAATTACCAAAATTTGTTGTGGACAAAAAGCGTAAATATAATTTTACAAAGAAAGAGTGTGTACTACTTTATGACAGAATCCTTCTAAAAAAAAACTGTGTGGGATATTGTATTTTAAAGTTGTTGGTCTTTTTCTATTATCTTTCCTTGTACTGAGCTTTTTGACACAACCACTTCAAAAACTGTGGGATATTGTATTTTAAAGCTTGTTGGTCTTTTTTTCTATTGTCTTTTCTTTGCTCACATTTTCCAGAATTTTCCTTATATTAATTCACCAAACCAACAAAACTTCCTGTTTGCTACATTTTTTAATCCAGTATAAAAACTTATCACTCAAGATTCTACATTTGCTATTTCTTTGATCTGTTTAGGATAAAGGCAAAGAGGACGATCCCGGGATGACGGTATAGTGACGGAAGAAACGTCAGCTCATTCCCCTAAAACGAAATGCTCTGTGATGGAAAATTCCCGAGTGCGATCCCTACGTGTACGGAATGGAAGCTTTGCTCAACAAAAAACCCGGTATAGGTACCGGCAGTTTGGAATCTCGAGAGTCAAATTAATACCCACCAATACAAGAACGAAGACTGGTACAATAGAAGAAAATCCTACGGGTGTCTGGAAAAAGTCCATCATCACAACGATTCCCAAAAATCTCCATACTCAAGTTGAAAAACAAAAACGTCGTAGAAAGTTCCACCGATAGCGGAATATGCAGGTCGACGGAAATCGACGTGCCTACCAGAAGAAACGGATACCCAGATGATGAATACACCTCTGACGAACACCACGAGTACAAATACAAGGAATTCGATAGAGGAAATCAGCAACAGTTAGGACAGGTCAGTAGAAATCATGGTAATAACAAATCTACAACCTATAAATACTTGCAGACACCAATCAAACGGAAAACTCCTTTAAAATGTACCAATTTTATTTTAATTTTTGCTATACATGATTCTGGGTATCTACATAACCTCAAATTTAATTCTTAATTTGCTTAATTTTTCTCAGACACATTAAAATATGTTTTGCTGTATCACCTAATCAAATTATTTGACCTCCAAACTGATCCATAGTTATCACTCATCTTGGATGCAAATTTATATATAGCAGCTACTAGCAGTTACTGCAGTCAAATGTATCATAAATTTTATTCAGTGAACCAAATTAATATAAAACTTCTTCCAAAGGTACCAATATAGCTCTATATTTTGCTCTAAATGCTTCTATATATTTACAGAAACTCAAATTCCATTCTAATTTGCTTAATTCTTCTCAGAAACATTAAAATATGTTTTGCTGTATCACCTAATCAAATTATTTGACCTCCAAACTGATCCATAGTTATCACTCATCTTGGATGCAAATTTATATATAGCAGCTACTAGCAGTTACTGCAGTCAAATGTATCATAAATTTTATTCAGTGAACCAAATTAATATAAAACTTCTTTCCAAAGGTACCAATAATATAGCTCTATATTTCCTTTTGCTCCTAAATTTCTCTTCTAAATATTTGGGGGGCTGTTGACATTGAAACTCAGAATTCCATTCTAATTTGCTTAAGTTGACCTTCCTGCAGACACTATTACTTTCAAAATCTTCTGTTTTGCTGTATCAATTTCCTAATCAAATTATTTGACCCTCCAAACTGATCCATAGTTATCACTCATCTGCCTTGGATGCAAATTTATATATAGTGCAGCTACTAAAGCAGTTACTGCAGTCAACAATGTATCAATACAATTTGCGGATTCAGTGAACCAAATTAATCATAAAACTTCTGTCCAAAAAAAAATGTACCAATATAGTCTCTATATTTTGCTCTAAATGCTTCTATATATTTACAGAAACTCAAATTCCATTCTAATTTGCTTAATTCTTCTTTGCAGAAACATTAAAAATATGTTTTGCTGTGTAATCACCTAATCAAATTATTTTGGGACCTCCAAACTAGGATCCATAGTTATCGTAAATGGGTAAACTCATCGCGCTTTGGATGGTGTGTAATTTATATATAGCAGCTACTAGCAGTTACTGCAGTCAAATGTATCATAAATTTTAATTCAGTGAACCAAATTAATATGCAAAACTCTCTTCCAAAAGGTACCAATATAGCTCTATATTTTTGCTCTAAATGCTTCTAAATATTTACAGGTGAAACTCAAATTCCATTTCTAATTTGCTTAATTCTTCTCAGTATTAACATTAAAATCTGTTTTGCTGTATCACCTAATCAAACTATGCAGCGACCTCCAAACTGATCCATAGTTATCAGTCATCTTGGATGCAAATTTATATATAGCAGCTACTAGCAGGAAGTTACTGCAGTCAAATGTATCATAAATTTTATTCAGTGAACCAAAATTAATATAAAACTTCTTCCAAAGGTACCAATATAGCTCTATATTTTTGCTCTAAAATGAAGCTTTCTATATATTTACAGAAACTCAAATTCCATTCTAATTTGCTTAATTCTTCTCAGGTGAAAACATTAAAATATGTTTTGCTGTATCACCTAATCAAATTATTTGACCTCCAAACTGATTTTTCATAGTTATCACTCATCTTGGATGCAAATTTATATATAGCAGCTACTAGCAGTTACTGCAGTCAAATGTATCAATAAAGAAGTAAATTTTATTCAGTGAAACCAAATTAATGGTGTAAAACTTCTTCCAAATTGGGTACCAATATAGCTCTATATTTTCTTGCTCTAAATGCTTTCTAAATATTTACAGAAACTCAAATTTCCATTCTAATTTGCTTAATTCTTCTCAGACACATTAAAAATCTGTTTTGTTGTATCACCTAATCAAACTATGTGACCTCCAAACTGATCCATAGTTAGATTCAAGTCATCTTGGATGCAAATTTATATATAGCAGCTACTAGCAGTTACTGCAGTCAAATGTATCATAAATTTTTATTCCAGTGAACCAAAAAATTAATAGTATATATATAAAACTTCTCTCTTCCAAAGGTACCAATATAGCTCTATATATTTTTGCTCTTAAATGCTTCTATATATTTACAGAAACTCAAATTCCGATTCTACGATTTGCTTAAAAATTTTTTTTTCAGTGTGACACATTAAAAATCTGTTTTGCTGTATCACCTTAATCAAATTATTTGACCTCCAAACTGATCCATTTCTTCTATAGTTATCACTCATTATCTTGGATGCAAATTTATATATATAGCAGCTACTAGCAGTTACTGCAGTCAAATGTAATCAGTAAATAATTTATTCAGTGAACCAAATTAATATAAAAAACTTCTTCCAAAGGTACCAATATAGCTTCTATATTTTGCTCCTAAATGCTTCTAAATATTTACAGAAACTCAAAATTCCATTCTAATTTGCTTAATTTCTTCTCAGACACATTAAAATCTGTTTTTGCTGTATCACCCTTAATCAAATTATTTGACTCTCCAAACTGATCCATAGTTATCACTCATCTTGGATGCAAAATTATATATAGCAGCTACTAGCAGTTACTGCAGTCAAATGTATCATAAATTTTTATTCAGTGAACCAAATTAATATAAAACTTCTTCCAAAGGTACCAATATAGCTCTATATTTTGCTCTAAATGCTTCTAAATATTTACAGAAACTCAAATTCCATTCTAATTTGCTTAATTCTTCTCAGACACATTAAAATCTGTTTCTGCGTTTGTATCACCTAATCAAATTATTTGACCTCCAAACTGATCCATAGTTATCACTCATCTTGGATGCAAATTTATATATAGCAAAAGCTTACTAGCAGCAGTTACTGCCAGTCAAATGTATCATAAGAAATTTTATTCCAGTGCGAACCACAAATTAATATAAAACTTCTTTCAAAGGTACCAATATAGCTCTATATTTTGCTCTAAATGCTTCTATATATTTCACAGAAAACTCCAAATTCCATTCTAATTTGCTTAATTTTTTCTCAGACACATTAAAATATGTTTTGCTGTATCACCTAATCAAATTATTTGACCTCCAAACTGATCCATAGTTATCACTCATCTTGGATGCAAATTTATATATAGCAGCTACTAGCAGCAGTTACTGCAGTCAAATGTATCATAAATTTTTATTCAGTGAACCAAATTAATATAAAACTTCTTCCAAAGGTGTACCAATATAGCTCTATATTTTGCTCTAAATGCTTCCTAAATATTTACAGAAACTCAAATTCCATTGTATAATTTGCTTAATTCTTCTCAGAGACAGTAAAATATGTTTTGCTGTATCACCTAATTAAATTATGTGACCTCCAAACTGATCCATAGTTATCAGTCATCTTGGATGCAAATTTATATATAGCAGCTGATTCCCATATCCAGTTTCCATCACAATATTTTTAATTCTCTCTTTTACTACAGTCAATAAAAATATGATTCAGTGAACCAAAATTAATATATAAACTTCTTTCAAAGGCTCTATATTTTGCTCTAAATGCTTCTATGCATTTGCAAAACTCCAAATTATATGCTTAATTTGCTAAAACCATTTCCATCCCCAAACTGGTCCATACCTACCACTCCAACTTGGAGGTTGACTCCCATAAATTTCGATCACAATATTTTTTAATTCTCACCAGCAACTCTCGCTGCTACAACATCCCAACAACTTATTTAGATGATATTTTGGTAGGTAAAGAGGGATAGCCAACACCTTTTAACCAAGAAGATTCGACCTCGCCGACCAGCAAAACGGAAAAATGGAAAAAAGAACTTCCTCGATTGGTCGATCCCCCCAACGAAATCAAATCCACCACCATAACCATCCCCATATCGAAAAACAATAACGTAATCAGACTTGCCATGGAACGATACCAACAAAGAACATTTGAGGGACGTCAAAAGACACTCGATTGCCGTAGATGAATCCAAATACGACGTCAGGAATGATGATAACGGTTTCAGGAGGATCAGTTTGTGCCCTTTGAACAATCAAATCAGACAAAGGCATTGACGATGACGAGAATGGTATGAGAGAAAACGCAAGAAGAAAGTGGAGTTTTTGGCAAAACGGAAGTACATTACGCTGCCGAGTCCGGGAAAGTTAACATCGTAGCCACCGATGACAAGCCGCCTCCCACGCAGAACTTTAGAAGGAGGCGCAGGAACTCCGGACCGACTATAGAAGAGTTTTAACAAAAATGGTTTTGCCGGTAAGTTTCATCTACTATAGCATATTAAAACTTTCTTGGTGGGGTGTCTTTTTTGAATTTGGAGAGTTAAACATGGTTTTGGTAGGGGCAGAAAAATTCCAACTCCTGGTCAAAATTATAGCAGTAATGGAGCTTTTCCAAAGTTCAATTTTTTTAGAATATTATTGGAGAAAAGTTTTTTCAATAACTTGGTGAGTTCTGTTAGTGACTGAAATGTCATTCAGAAGTAGTTCATATTAACTTCCATAAGAGAATAAGCAGATCTAGTTTTATAACTTTGGAGTTATCTTGGAATAATTTTTGAGTACTGCTCCAGCATTTCCCATTACAGTAACATGATTAAAAGTTGGATAAATACTCGTATGCTTACAATTTGGTCAATGAAATACACATACAAGTAGCTTTTTTAGTTCAATCTGTCTCATGTATACCGTTGGAGAAAAGCTTCTTTCCACTATGATGATTTGTGGAAATTGTTTTATCTGTAACCCAAAAATTTTAGTGTAGTTCAAAGTTCTGAACTTCCAGAACAAGCCAGATCTGTTTTTTACACTTTTGAGTTGTATTATTGGTGCTGTTTCATTGTGTCCAACAGTAATATGGTGAAACTTTTAAGAAATAATAACTTCTCATGATTCTTTCAAGCACATGAGTAGCTTTTCCAGTTCAATCTTTTTCTTGAGTAATTTAGAAGAAAAGCTTCTTTCAACTTGGTGGAAGTTAAAAATCGTTCTATTTTTTGTGACTAAAACATCCAGTAGTAGTTCATTATTAACTTCCAGGAATAAGCAGATCTAGTTTTATGACTTCCTTGAGTTATCTTGAAAATAATTTTGAGCACTGCTCTAGCATTTACATTACAGTAACATGATTAAAATTGGAGAAATATTGTTGCTTATAATTTGGTCAAGCACATAAGTAGCTTTTTTAGTTCAATCTGGTTCTTGTATACCATTGGAGAAAAGCTTTTTTCCACTATGATGATTTAGAAATTGTTTTATCTGTAACCCAAAAATTTGAGGGTAGTTCCTCAAATTGAACTTCCAGAACAAGTAGATCTGTTTTTGAATTTTTGAGTTGTATTATTGGTGCTGTTTCATTGTGTCCCAACAGTAATATGGTGAAATTCCAAGAGATAATACTTCTCATAATTCTTTCAAGCACATGAGTAGCTTTTCCAGTTCAATTTTTCTTAAGTAATTTAGAAGAAAAGCTTCTTTCTCTACTTGGTGAGTTAAAAATCAAGTTGTTTGTTTCAGACTAAAACATCTTCCAGAAGTAGTTCATATTAACTTCCAGAATAAGCAGATCTAGTTTTTATAACTTTTGAGTTATCTTGAATTAATTTTCAGTACTGCTCCAGCATTTCTATTACAGTAACATGATTAAAATTTGAAAAATATACTGTTGCTTATAATTTGGTCAAGTACATAAAGTAGCTTTTTAGTTCAATCTGTGTATTGGATACTGTTGGAGAAAAAAAAGCTTCTTTTCACTATGATGATTTAAAAATTGTTTTATCTGTAACCCTAAAAATGTGAGGGTAGTCTCTAATGAACTTCCAGAACAAGTAGATCTGTTTTTTGAAGTATTTTTAAAACTTTTGATTTGTATTATTGGTGCTGCTTCATTGTGTCCAACAGTAATATGGTGAAAAAAACTCTTTAAGAAATACAATACAATACTTCTTCTCATGGATTATTTCAAGGACATGGAGTAAGCTTTTCTCAGTTTAATTTCTCTTGAGTAATTTTTAAAGAAAAGCTTCTTTCAACTTGGTGAGTTAGAAATCGTTCTGTTTGTGACTAAAACATCCAGTAGTAGTTTATATTAACTTCCAGAATAAGCAGATCTAGTTTTATAACTTTTTGAGTTGATCTTGAAATAAATTTTGAGGACTGCTCCAGCATTTCTATTACAGTAACATGATTAAAATTTGAAAAATATTGTTGCTTATAATTTGTTCAAGCACATAAGTAGCTTTTTTAGTTCAATCTGTCTTGTATACCGTTGGAGAAAAGCTTCTTTCCACTATGATGATTTAGAAACTGTTTTATCTGTAACCCAAAAATTTGAGAGTAGTTCAAATGAACTTCCAGAACAGGTAGATCTGTTTTTTGAAGTATTTTAAAACTTTTGAGCTGTATTATTGGTGCTGTTTCATTGTGTACAACAGTAATATGGTAAAACTTTAAGAGATCATACTTTTCTTGATTCTTTCAAGCACATGAGTAGCTTTTGTGACTAAAACCACCAGTAGTAGTTCATATTAACTTTCAGAAGAAGTAGAAGTACTTTTTTGAAAAGTTTCTTGAATTAATTTTTGGTACTTTTCCAGCATTTTCAATAACATAATAACTCAGCTTTGGGAGATGATATTATTTACAATTTGATCAAGAACATAAATATCTTCTTCAGTTCAATTTGTCTTGGATACTCTTGTAGAGAAGCTACTTTCCATTATGGCAATTATTTAAAAATTGGTTTTAACCCAAAACTTTGAGAGTTGTTTCGATGACCATCCAGAACAAGCAGATCTATTTCTAGAAAAGTCTTATAACTTTTAATTTGTCTTGAGCTGCTTATTGCTCCTGTTTCAGTATACCCAACAGTAATGTGGTGGTCAAATTTTAAGAGAATATTTCTTATGATTATTTCAAGCACATAAACACTTTTCCTACTTCAATTTATACTAGAAAAACTTGCTAAATTTTCTACTATAATGAAAAATAGCTTTGTTTTTGACAGGAACATTTGAGAGTAAGTTCAAATATGGAACTTCTTAGAACTATCAGATCTCTTTCTTGAAAAATAGTATGATCAAAAACCTTAAGAGATAATATTTTTTCTCGCTATGATTCTTTCAAGGACCTAAGATAATATTCTTGGATAATCTTACCACTATTTAGTTTCTTGGGTTAATCATTGGTACTTTACCAGCTAAGAGATATTCTTTTTTTAGTAGTAGGTCTGGGATATAACTTTAAAATTGTTTTGTTTGTGAGGAGTAGTTCAAATGAACTTTCAGTGAAAGCAGGTGTTTTACCTGGAAACTTTTGTCAATTTTCCAGTTGTTTGAGTTGCTTATTGGTAGGTACTTTCTACTGTTAATAACAATAATCTAGTCAAACTTGAAGGGATAATCTTGCTTGTATTTTTTTCAAGTCAATAAGTAGCTGTCCCAGCTTCTAGATAAACTCAAAGAGCAGCTTTTTTGGAATTTATGACTGATGATCATTAGGTCTAACATTTTTTTTGGTTTTAGCTTTTGCATTTCGGAGACACTGCATTCGAAGACACCCTCCAACTATTCAACAACAGCCCCGAGGACTCGATTTACGAGAACCTCCAATCAAACTACGGTTTAGTCACGGTCAACTCGAATTTTCCCCCGAACGCCGAAGCATCCGAAGAAGAAGAAAAGAAAGATCTGACAGATAACGAAATAAGAGGGATATTGAAAAACAAGCCGATCAAACCGAAACCGTATCATTTGGGGGAGACGACATCGTTTTCCGACGAAGATAGTAAATGGGTGGTGCGATTGAAACGCGTAGAGAAACCCGAAGTGCCGATATGGAAATCGACAGTCACCGTCCACAATTACAACTTCATGAATCGAGTAATTTTTATATACTTCTTCTTCGATAGTTCAATTTTTTTATTAACTTTTGTTACAGGATAAAGAGAACGAACCGGAGTTCCAGAAGTTGCTCAAAAACCTTCGACCCACCCGAAAATCTGACTACTCCAGCGATAACGATGCGAAACAAATCGAAACCAGTAACAACGACGAAAATAAAAGTAGAGTACCATCATCTTGGCCCACTCCCGAAACAATCGAACCTTCCAAAGAAGTGAAAGGAATGGAAAACAAGGGGTATTCTACTAAGATATGTTTACGAGAAGGAGAAGCTACCGTAGTGGAAAACGAGAGTTATGACAGGGAGAGACAGTCCATTAGGCCGAGAATTGAGAATTTGAGGAAAGGTAACATTATTTCGGATCATTTTCTTAGCATGTGTATGGAAATAGTAACAAATGTAGCACTAAACTTAGACAAAATTGGAATCTGTTACTTTATTAACTGTAATTGGCATTAGATCAAAGAGAATTGTTGAAAAGTTTTATTTGTGAGTTGTATATTGTATATTGGATCTGTTTACCAATAATTATTGCTCTAATTGCATCTAAATCATCGTTAAATACTTTAAAATGTTCTCTAATTAGTTAAATATGAATTAAAATACTCCAGAAGATAATAGAACATTAACAGTTTGTGCAAGATCTTGCAAAACAACATCTAACAGCTGTAGGATTTCCTATTTAGCTAATTTGACAACCTGGTCACTATAACTTCATCTGTAGCTTCTTTTAGTTCACTACAAGTGTTGTTGTGACCTCATGTCGCTGTATGTCCAAGTAAAACGTGAGGGCACTTTTGTCAGGAACTATCAAAAGGTGTTGGGTTACATTTGAACTACTGAAACTATAAAGTAGGACCTTCCTGGGTATAGAACACAGATTGTTTGTTTAAGATCTTGCAAAACAGTATCTAACACCTACAGGATTGGGATTTGTACAGTTTTCGACTCTTCAACTTAACAAGGACCTCCTGTTTAACTAATTTGGTCCTTGGTCACTATAAAAACATCTGCAGCATCGTTAAGTTTATTTTGGGCTCCAGCAGTGTTGTTGTGACCTCATGTTAAAATATTCAAGTAAAATGAAAGGTTTCAAACTTTTTTTATGGACTGGATTATCAGGATTTGTAAAAAGGGTACATTTGAACTACTGAAAGTATGATATAAGAAGTTCCAGAAGATAAAAGAACATTAATTGTTTGTTTAAGATCTTGCAACACAGTATCTAACAGGTACAGGATTTGGATTTGTAGAGTTTTTGAATGTCCAATTTAAACATGGTTTCCTATTTAGCTAATTTTAGAACGCTGGCTACTATAACAGCATCCATAACATTTTTGAGTTCATTATGGACTCCAACAGTGTTGTTGTGGCCTCATTTGATAATATCCAGGTAAATTGGGAGTTTTAGAACTATTTTTAAAGATCAGTTTGTCTGGAACTGTAAAAAGGTCTTGGGTTATATTTGAACTACTAAAACTATGAAGTAAAGTGTTCCAGAGAACTTGTAAAACATTCTAACAGCTACAGGATTTGGATTTGTAGAGTTTATGAATGTTTTATTTCCCAGGACTTCCTATTTAGCTAGTTTGACAACCCTGGTCACTATAACAGCATTTGTGGCATTTTTAAGTTCATTAATGTCTCCATCAGTATTATTGTGACCTCATTTGGAAGACTCCAAGTAAAATGGGAGGTTTAAAACTATTTTTACTTTTGTCAGAATCTATAAAAAGGTCTTGGGTTACATCAGAACAATTAAGAGTATGGAATAGGGTTTACCAGAGTATACTTGAACATAACAGTTGGAGGATTTGGATTTGTAGAGTTTCAGCTTAACCAGGGCCTCTTCAGTTTAGCTAATTTGACAACCTTGGTTGTATAACAAATATCCAAGTAAAAGAGGTTTTAAACTATTTTTTATGGACTGGATTGTCAGGATTTGTAAAAAGGTTACATTTCAACTACTGAAAGTATAAAATAGGGTGTTCCAGTATAGAACAATTTTTATACTATTACATTTGAATCTAACAAGTATCTCACATTGAAAATTTGAATTGGTAGGAGTTAGAATGTTTTTGCTTCTCCAATTTAACCAGGATTGCATTTGAACTACTGAAGTATGAAATAAAGTATACTAGTAGATAAAAGAACTCTAACTAGATATGGTTGGTGTAAGATCCTGCAAATAGTTTTTTTATAGCTGGAGAGTTTGGATTTGTGTATGTGTATTGTGAAAGAGTTTCTAGACAGTAATAATTATTTACAAATCTCTGGAAAATATAAAATTATAAGACCTTATGTGATTTTATTTTGTACAAAAACTAATATTATATTAAAACTAACTCTACACTAACGTCCCAAAAACCTTTTCCATCCAAAAAACTTTCCTATATTCAAACCTCTAGCCTGATTAATTACTTGGCACTATCCCTTCTAATCAGTATAAATTTTATACTAACCCAAAAAATAACTTTGTAGATTATTGAAATGCATAATATTAGTTCTTATATTATTTGTATTTAGTACCTTTTTCTATTTTTGTGCATGATATACACTGTAGTTGGTAATTATGTAATTTTGAGTAGTGCTAACAACTTTAGAGTTGCTGTAAAATGTTTGCAAAGCTTATAGCAAGTTGTGTTGTGACGAACTATGTTAATAGACCAAGCGTGATGGTTTTGAGGTGTCACGGCAGAACTGTGCGATTCAAAACGTAGAAAAATTTGGAAGTTTGATGATTAAAAACATGTTTAAATTGACCTTCTAGACTCCAAACGGCTTCTCAACAAAAGTCTAGTGGTGCGAATAGGGAAAGAAGATTCGGCTCTCAACCATACTCTCTGTTCGAAAACGTCTACGGTCGAAGATA